>JABLUY010000109.1:0-115737 GCA_013306675.1 Thraustochytrium sp. TN22 | reverse complement strand
CGGGCGGCCGGGCTCTGCGGCGCGGCGCGAGCGAGCGAGCGGGCGGGCGGGCGGGCGAGCGGGCGGGCGGGCGGGCGGGCGGGCAGGCGGCTTGGTGCCGCGGCTCGGCGCTGCTGGCCATGGCGTCCAGGCTGCCCTGGCTGCGGGGCGCTGCGGCGCTGTGGGCCCCCCGGGCCTCCGCTGTGCAAGCAGCAGCGTTCGTGCGCTTGGGGGGGCGCCCCCCAACATCAGCTCCACGTCGCTTTGCGCGCTGCTGGCTGCAGCGCGTAGCAGCCGCGACAGAGCACACAGCTCCGCGCTGCGGGGCGCTGCTTAGCGTGGGAGCGCAAGCTGCGCTCTGCGCTCCCTTGCTCAGGCAGCCTTGACCTGCGGGCCGCTGCGGCGCCTGGGGCTCCGCGAGAAGCTGCCTGGAAACCCCGGGCAACCAGCCGCCGCCAGCCTCCAAACCGCGCCGCCGCCGCCGCCCGCGCCGCCGCCGCCGCCGCCGCCAGTCTCGGAGGCAGGCGCCTGCCAGTTCGGCCGCGCCAGTGGCCGCGCCCAACGTGTTGAACGCGACCGTCGCGGAGGCCGCCGGCGCTCACAACAGCTCGCCAACTTGTAAGTTTATAAGCTTGGCGACTCGGAGAGAGAGGCGGCGCCCCGGCCGCTCGTCTCTGACTCGTCTCTAAACGTGTGGGTGGTCCAGTCGGGTCTGCGCGGCCGGCTGGGATGGGATGGACGTTGTGATGCAGGAGCGGAGGGGCGGGATGGGGCGTGCGTGCAGGGTTTGCTGGCGTGCATCATCCAGGCGGCGAACATCGCAGTTCAAGGCCGAGAGAGGGTACCAGCTACTGAGGCAGCCTGAGCGAAACGTGCCAGGGAGCGAAACTACGGCTCGCCCGCTCATGCTCCAGTTGGGACGCAATACAGAGACCTGACACAGAGCGAGCCTCGGCTGCTAGCAATTGGCCGACGGCGAGCGAGAGTCACCTCAGCACCAAGCTCCGCCCAACGAGATCTTGCGTACACGGGCAGCACTGCACGTTCGTAAGAGACGGTGTCGACCTCTACGCCAGCTACGAGCCTTGCATGGCGAGAGCCGGGCATCAAGATCGCCTCGTGTAAGACCATGACCGCCGACGTCTAGGCCGTGTGCAGTACTTGGAAACGGTCGTCTGCGACGAGAACCACGCGCACATGGAGACCACGACGCAGCGCTTCGCGCGGCTCGCGCAGCCCGTGGCCACCGCTGAGAATGCCTTGGAGCTCATGGGCACCCCCGCGCGCACGACCTGCCCACCGTGCAGCGCTTGCTCACCGTGCTGCAGGCGCCCCACGCGACCACGTTCAAGGAGCTGCGGGCGCGCGGCGCTTCTAGCAGGCGCTGGACCGCGTCGACAAGGACCGCAACGCGCTCAACCGGGTCCAGGGCATCGCAACCGAGATATTCCGCAAGACCTGCGCGGTCAAGGCCGCGCCGGTCGTCGATTTCCTGTGCGACGACCTCGCGTCCGCGCCCGACAGCGACCCGCCGCCCAGGACCAGCTCTTCCGCCAAGCATCAGGCTGACGTGCTCAAGCCGGCCGCCGAGGACGGCCTCCTTGACCACGTCACCAACTCTGCGCTGCGCCACGAAGCTCAAGATGACGCCCGAGACGCGCATGGTCTTCGCCGAGCTCACCTGGAGCCCGTCAGACCTCTCCCGGTGCAAGGCCTGCATCAGCCGCATCGGGCTGCGAGCCACCTCGAGCACACTTGCTTCATCTGCGCCAACTAGAGCACCTCTGGCGATGACGATGCGAAAGTGGCCATCATTACCGCCGGCGTCGTCGATGATGGCCACTTTCGCATCGTCATCGCCAAACACGCCAGCACCGCCGCCGGCAGCAGTTAGCATCAGTTGCAGCGACGTTAGCGACGCCAAGCGCTGGCGAACAGCTGAGACTGACGAGCTAGCTAGCTAGCAGCGAAACGTTGTGGCTTGCTCCCGTGTTCCTTCTGTATAACGCGATGCAGCACGCTGCAGGGCACCAAGCTGAGCGAGCGAGTGAGCGAGAGAAGCGCCGAGCTAAAGACATCCATGCTCACCGCGAGCAGGCTTGTTGTCTACAGCCGGACGCCTATGAGCAAAGTGACCAAACCGCCCAAGTCCTTGTGGCGTCGGCACCTACGCAGGCGGCCTTGCACTTCGGCTGCCACTCGCTGCCTTGCCAGCTAGCTAGAGAGACACCTGACTGGGACTGCCGTATCGAAGCGAACTCTGCTCGATGCAGTTCGCGCTTGGTTGAAGCTTCGAGGCGACCGAGCAGCAACGGCAGAGCCCACGATCTGGCGACGACCCCTACCGCAGAGCCTTCCGCGGTGGCGCCGCACATCATGATGAGCTAGGCTAGCTGCCTGGCAGCTAACCGCCGGCGCTGCGCGGCGCAGAAGACAAGACTCGGACTCGGAGCTGCATCGCGGCGTCCGCGCCAGGACGCTACTGTGGCCGTGGCCATGGGTGGGCTCATCAGGCTGTCCGAGTCCGCGGCCAAGACAGGCCCCCTGGTGGCGGGTCACCATGGTCATCCACTGACACGCTCTGACGTTCCCCCCTATCCCTTCCCCCGCACGAGTGATCATGAGTGTGAATGTGAGTACCACGCGGACATAGATGCACGAGAGTCTCGCAGGAAAGCGACTCCAGCACCGGCGGCGCGCGCAAGGCTGGTGCAGCGCCCTCTTCAGCTTGAAGGGCTGCCGCGGCTGCGCGGAGCTCGCCGCTGGCTAAACGCTGCAGTGCAACGTGCAATCGGTCGCAGCTCTCCGTGACTCTTGCTGCCATTGCGTGGTGGCTCGCGCGCCGCCGCTCACAAGCTCTGCACGCGCGGCGCCGGGCCTGGAGCGGCGGGCGGGCGCTGTGCCATCGCCGTGACGTGCGGGAGCCATGGAGCCGTGCCGCCGCGCGCCGCGACCGGCGACCCGGCGACCCGGCGACCCGGCCTGGCCGTGGCCGACGGGAGCGGCGCGCGGCAGCCGCCGCCACGGGAGTCTGCGGCGCGCGAGCAGGCGCTGGCTGGCCGCGAGGGGCGGGCCGAGAGCAGACGGACTCTGGGCCAGGCCAGCGGCTACCAGCGGAGAGGAGAGGACATGAGCGCGCCACGGCGCCGCCGGGAAGCTTGCGCTGCAGTGCGTTGTGGCAGGCGGGCAGGCAGCCGGGCCACAGCCAGGTCGCGGGTCGCACGCCACGGCGGCCGTGCGGCCAGTGGCACGCTGCGCGGGACGAGACGAACGGCATGACCGAGGAAGAGCCTGAGGAAGGACTCGGAGGAGGGCGAGGCCCGTCAAGCGGCGCCGCGCAGTGCAGTGCGGTGCGGTGCAATGCGCAGTGCAGTGCAGTGCAGTGCAGTGCGGTGCAATCCGCTGGCCAGCTTCGTCTCGCGGCGTTGCGCGGCGCAAGCTTCAGCGAGACTGCGACGCAGCCAGCTACAGCGGCCACCAGCGGCCAGCTAGCTGAGCCGTCCGCCTGGCCGGTCGCGCGTGGCGCAGTTCAAGTTGGCTGGCGCGTGGCCGAGCCTCACTGTCAGGCTGGCGAGCGGCGGCCCTGAGGCACCAGGCTCTCGAAGTCGAAGGCGACGGCGACGGCGACGATGAAGCGGAACGCGCCGCGAGACAGCTAACGTTAGGCTTCTAGAGGTAGTAGCTCTAGCTCGACAGGCTCGCGAGGCGCGAGACAGGCTCGCGAGGCGCGAGACAGGCTCGCTCACTGACCGTGGCAGACACCGTGACACGACGCGCTACAACGACCACTCGGAGAGGCCAGGCCCGGGGCAGGGCCTGGCTGGCAGGCCCGCGCCCGACAAGTTGGCTGCGGGCCTGCGGCCATGGCAACTGGCAGCTGCCAGCAGAGCTCCCGACCAGTGCCTGGGCCAGCCCAAGCTTGCTCCCTCCGAGCTCCTGCTGTAGTGCATGCAGGAGCTCTCTCTCGGTGCCGTGGCCGCTGCGCTGCGCTACGCTGCGCTGCTCTGCGCTGGCTAGCTGCACTGCGCTGCGGAGGCCCAGGCCGCACTGCTGCACTCCACGATCCTCTGCTGGGCGGCCAGCGAGGCCGCCGTTGGCGCGGCTCGCTGGCGGCGCTCGAACCGCCGCCGGACGGCGCCGAGCGCCTGCCCGCCTGGCCGCCCGCGCGCACTGACAACCTCGCTGCACGCTACCTGGGAGGTCGGCGGCGCCTCAGCCGGAGGAGACCAGCCTGCAGCGAGAGCGCTCGGCCCAGGCCCGGGCCCGCACGGCTTCCACAAGCCTTCCAGTCAGGCTGCGACCTGGCGCGCTGCCAGCCAGACAGCCGCGCGAACGCGAGCTCCCGTGCGGCGCCGTGCTGCGCCGCGCCGCGCCGCGCCGCGCCGCGCCGCGCCGCGCCGAGCTGCCGCTTTGCCGCAGCCGCTCGCCGCGCGGACTCGGAGGTCATCTCAAATTCAAATCAAAACTCAATCAAATTCAAATCGCCGGCCGGCAGGACTCGGCTAGCTGGCCGCAGAAGCGCTTCGCCCCGCTCGGCGCGGCGCGGCTCGGCGCGGCGCGGCGCGGCGCGGCTCGGCTGGACTCGGCTCGGCTCGGCTTGCGCGCGCGCGGCGTGGCAGCCAGCAGCGCGCGGCGGCGGGGCGCCTCGAGAGCGAGGCCGATTCTCAGAGCGTGCGGGCGTGCGTGCGGGCGGGCGAGCGAGCTGGCAGGCGGCGGCGGCTCCCTGGCCGCCGCGCCCTCCTTCTTCCGGCGCGCGGTGACCCGCTCAGCTCCGGTTCTTCCTTCCTTGCTTCCATCCTCGCTCGCTTCCTCGCGCCGTGAGGACGAGGCTCGCCTCGCCTCGCCTCGGCCTCGCCTCCCGCCGCGCGAGCTCGTGCAAAGCGCAACCACCGGCGCGGGCCGCGCCTCCTGACCGCAGCGCAGCGAGCGCGCTCCCGTGGCTCGGCTTCGGGCCTTCTTCTTCTCCTTCTTCTTCAGGTCTTCAAGGTCTTCTCCTTCGCCGCGGCCGTCGTCTTCGTCCTGCTCGTGGCTCGCGACGTCGTCGTCGTGGAGAGCGACGCGGACGGCGTGGCGAGGCGTGGCGAGCGGGCGAGCCAGCCAGCCCAGCAGCAGGCGGCCGGCCTTCAGAAGCAACCAACCCGGGTCGGCGCGGGTCGGCGCGGATCGGCGCGGCACGGCACCGCACGGCGCGGCGCGACCGGCCGCCCGGCCGGCTGGCTGGCTGGCTGGCGGGCGGGCTGGCTGCCTGCCGCGGGTCACGGCTCCGCGTCGCGCGCGCCGGCGCCGTACGCGAGCCTGGGCCTCGCTCTCTGTCTGCCCGACGCGCGGCCCACCTGCCCGCCCACCCACCGGGGCGCAGGCAAAGCGCCAAGCGCGAGCGCGCGGTCGCCCCGGCCGGGGCGCGGGGCGCGGGGCGCGGCGCGGCGCGGCGCGGCGCGAGGGGCGCGGCGCGAGGGGCGCGGCGCGGCGGGGAGGCTCGCGCGGCGGCGGTCGCGGACCCGGGCTCGGGCTCGGTAGGCAGGCAGGCTGATCCGGCAGGAGCGCGCGACAGCTGGCCGCCTGTTGGGCTAGCTAGCTAGCTAGCTAGCTCGTCTTGCGCGCTCGCGACGAAGAAGCAGGTTGGACGGCATGGAGACGCAGCAGCAGCAGCTGGGGCAGCTGCGCGAGCGCGGCGCGAGAAAGGACGAGGGCGGGGCGGGCGCGGCCGGAGACACGAAGCGGCCCGTGCAGCGGCCCAGCCAGATGCAGGCGCAGCAGGCGCGGGCCAAGGTCCTGCCGGCTGGGCCGCGGCGGCGCCTCCTTGTGCCTACTCATGTTACTACTAGTAGCGCGGCTGTTGTCAGCGTCGACGCTGAGGGCCACACAGTGGCCACGGGTCCTCTTCCTAGCGAGAAGGACCGGCGGGCAAGCGGAGCGACCCACCAGCCTGCAGCGGAAGGTGCCGACGACGGCGGCGCCTCGAGGCGGCAAGAAGAGGACCAGGGCCTGGGGGGCCGGGACCTGCGGCAACAGCAGCAGAACCGGGACGCTCAGCCCGTCGTCTCCGGTTGGCTGCCCGCCGCCGTGGCAGCGGCGGCCGCCGCTGCCGCTGCAGCGCCGCTCTCGGTGCCCATGGTGGGCGCAGACGGACCGGCTGGGGGGGCCGGCCGGGAGCCCTCGACCTCGTCGCACACGATGCAGCACCGCCGCGTGAGGAGCCTCGACCAGACCCGCCTGAATGAGGATCTCATGGCCACGCGCGAGCTCATCCAGGGCCTGCGCCTCGAAGCCTCGCGCCGCGGCGTCGACGCCAGCGCCGACGCCGATGCCTCGGGCAACGCCTCGGGCGCGCCTTGCGTCGTGGCGCCCGACGTTGAGCACCCCTCGGCGCCCACGCTGCAACAGCAGCAGCAGCAGCAGCAACAGCAGCAGCAGCAACAACAACACAACATGCACCAGGGCCTCAAGCGTACGCGCTCCAACAACAACTCGCAGCTGGCTTCCTCTTCCGCAGCCGCAGCAGGGGCGCCATCCTCCTCAGCCCCGGATTCTGCCTCGCGCCTCGCGCCCGCGCCTGGCGCCGTGCGCAAGCGGGCTCGCCTCGTGCGCCGCGACGCGCGCAGCGCCCCCTGCTCTTGGGATCCGGCCGAAAAGGCGCAGAGCCTGCTCTTCATGCAGGCCATCAAGAACGGCCTGCGCATCATCAGCGAGCAGCGAGCCGCCAAGCTGCCCCTTGCGCCCGGTGCAAGCGGCTCGGCGCTCTCGCCGCGACATGCGCCCGACTCGCCAAGCTCGCCCTCCTCCGCCATCAGCGAGGCCTCCACTGCGTCTTCGGCCTCCTCGTCCGTGCTCGCACACTCTTCGGTCTCCTCCAAGCCCGTCGACTGTGATCGTGCCGCTGCGCAGCACCCCGCCCTCGTTCGGGCTCTGTCAAATCACTCGTAACCTAGCTCGTCGCGAGCCGGAAAGAAAGAGGGAAAGAGAAAGCTGTGGCTGGCGCCTAGCCTATCTGGTACCTTACTTTCATTCATCTTCATCCTATTATTCATTACAAATGGTCTCGTAGCTCAACGCCTCAACGATCGCTGCTCGCTCGCTCGCTTGCTTGCTTGCTCGCTTGCTGGCTTGCTTACACTCGCGTTCGCATCTCCCGTTGTTGTGTCGCTTGCCTCCAAGTCCTCCAAACGGAAACACACCACCGCCCTGGGTCCTTCAACTCACGATCGCGATCGCTGCTTGCTCATGACTGCTGCCGTCGCCGCAACGCGGCCACCTCCAGACGAAGGTCGGCCACCGACCGCGCCAGGTCCTCGCGCTGCTGCTCCAGCGCCCGCTCCTGGTCTGCACGGTCCTGCTCTCGCTTGGAGGCCTCCTGCTCGATAAAGTTGCGCGCAAACATGACTGCGCGCGCGTGCGCCTCGCGCTCCTCACGCGCCGCCTGCAGCTGCGCCTGCATCGCCTGCACGCGCTCCTGCAGCCCGGCCTTGACCGCGCGCACCTGCGCCGCGTCCCCTGCCTGGCTGCTACTGATACTGCTATTGCTACTGCTGCTCGAGCTGCTCCGAGTCACGGCTGCCTCGCCCTCTTCGCCGCGGGCACCGGCCGCCTGTAGGTCCCGCAAACGCCGCCGCAGACGCGCGCGCTCTTCGAGCGCCATCTCCTCGAAGCTTTCCTTCTCCGCCAGCACCGTCTCGATCGCGCGCAGCAGCTCCGTGCGCAAGCCGGCGCGCGC
The DNA here is from genome assembly GCA_013306675.1 of Thraustochytrium sp. TN22. NCBI lineage: Eukaryota > Bigyra > Thraustochytrida > Thraustochytriidae > Thraustochytrium > Thraustochytrium sp. TN22. The sequence continues at coordinate 108,047 of JABLUY010000109.1, read as the reverse complement.
CGGCTCGCTGCGGTCGTACACCAGCGCCGCCACGTGCGGCGGCAAGCACGTCCCTGGGTCTACCTCGCCCTCGCTGGCGGCCATCGACGCTGCGGACGGCTCGCGTGTCAGCGGCGGCGTCCGCGGCGCGCCCCCCTCCAGAGCGGTCTCGCCCGCCTCCGACTCCGCCTCCGCGCTCGACCCAGCCTCCTCCGCCGCCACCTGCAATTCGTCTTCCTCGTCCTCTTCGTCCTCTTCGTCCTCCTCGTCCGTCTCGTCGGCGGCCTGAGATTCCGACTTCACGAAGCGGTCCAGCGACTCGCTGGCCAGCTCATGCCACTCCAGCGAGCCGCCCAGCCCGTGCAGCTCACTCGGGAGTTGCTCGCGCGCCACGTGCGCGCTCAGCACTGCGCCCACCTGCTTTGGATCCGAGCCCACCACTGTGATTTTTTGCACGAGCCGCGCGCTCAGGGACTTGCGCACCACCTTCCACACCACCGCAAAGAAGAGCGGTGCATTCACGATCAGAACTTGGCCCAGCAGGCCGGGAAAGTGCCGCTGGTCCAGCTCCGCCAGCACGCGGATCAGAGCGTAGAAGTTTCCGTCTGCCTGCGCCAGCCGCGCGCCGCGTAGGTCCACCACCGCCGTGAACAGGGGCGCCGCCGCCCTGCTGCTCGCCGCCGCTCGCCGCAGTCGCCACCGCCGCAGTGCCGTCTCGCGCAGCCACGCCTGGTACAGCAAAAAGCCCTTGGACGTCGTCAGCTCCAAGACTGTCCGAGCCGCGCGCCAACGTCAGTTCTCGCGTCCTCGCGCAGAGTCTCCCAGAGGTCAAACCTACTGCCACTTGCGTCCATGCTGCGCGCCAGATAGTACAGCACGGGCCGGCCCGCGCGATCCGTGCCAAATTCCTTGCAGAGGAACTTCTTCAGCACGAGCGCCGGCTCGCAGCCCAGCAGTTCCGCCGGCCGCTGCTGCACGAGGCGCTCCATGTCCACCGTCTCGCGCCAGCGCAGGTCGGCCACCAACAGCGCCGTGGCCTCGTCCACGTCATCTTCGCAGGCCTGCAGAAACCTCGTCAGCAGCGACTCGCGCGCTTCCGACGCGTACCGCAGCTGCAGCTGCGCCGCCGCTGCCGCGCCGCCCTGCGCACCCACGCCGCGCTCCAGCGCCTGTAGCAGCGCTGTTCGCGCCATCGCCAGGCCCGCCTCCTCGCCCAGGGCCGCCATGGCGGGCGGGCTGACCCGCTGCCGCTCGGGCGCGCCCGGGCTCGTTCGTGCGCACGACACGCCTCCTCCCCGCCGCCGTAGCCGTCGCCGCCGCCGCCGCGCTGCTGCCGCGCAGCCGCCGCGCGTTGCGAGTCTGCGAGGACACGCCGGTCTCGAACCTCGCCGTGCTCTCACACTGCCTGTCAACCAAAAACACTGTCTGATCAGCTTCGCCGCCATCATGATGATCATAATGTTGCCGCCGCATCGGGCCGCTGCACGCACTGCGGAAATCATGTTGCCGTAGCCTGACACGTTTGCTATGACTTACGTTTGATCGATTACCACCCGGCCGTCGCTTCATGCGCGCGAGGCCGACTTTGCATTTCGCTGCGTGCTTGGCAACCAACGAGCTTTGTTCGTCCCTTTGTTCGTCGCTTCGTTCGTCGCTTTGTTCGTCGCTTTGTCGTTGCTTTGTTCGTCGCTTTGTTCGTCGCCAGAAACTTAGGTAGGCCGACCTCAGTCCTCGCGTCTTGCGGCCGAAGAGAGCTGGCTGACAAAGCCGAAGCGAGCTGCCTTGTCCCCTAGCTACTAGCGACGAAGCTCGCGTCGCCTCGTTGCGCACTGGTACCGAGTCTCTGAAGAGGCCGGGCCCTGTGGCCTGGGCGCCTGCAGTGGCTCTCCCCCTCTTGCTCGTTGGCCTTGCCCTTCAGGCCTCTCTTGGCGACCTCCTGCAGCTGCCTCTCGCTCATGCCTCTCCTCGCTCTCCCTCCGGCTCAGAGCTGCCAGTGCCAGTGAGTCACGGTCCTTCTCTGAGTGAACATGAACAAGAAGGACTCCTCGGACCAGGATAGGACCCAGTGCTCGCATGACGCGCCCGTGGCGGACAAGCGCACGCAGACCCAGCAGAAGAGCGGCGAAGAGCGAGCAAAGCCCAAACCGAAAGAGGCGCAGCGCAGCGCAGAGCGAAGGCAAGGCGCGCGCACGCAAGCCGGACGTCGCGGCAGGCAAGATGGGCCGCGCAGTGGTCGTGGGCGTGGGGCGTGTGACGGAGCGCAGGCCCGAGGTGCTGGACGAGGCGCATGACCCCGTGCAGCTGAGCGCAGAGGCGGCGCGGCGAGCGCTGGCGGACGCCGGCGTGCAGGGCGGCGCGGTGGAGGCCGTGTACTTCATTGACATGCTGGGCGAGTTCAGGCTGCCACGCAAGGAGACGCCGGCGTACAAGCACCCGTCCAAGGACCTGGCGCGCGAGCTGGGCCTGGACGGCGTCAAGGCAGAGGACCTCATCAAGAGCCCGGTGGGTGGCAACTCGCCGCAAATGTGCGTGAACGAGGCGGCGGAGCGCATCGCGCGCGGGGAGATCCGCAGCGCGCTCATCGCAGGCGCGGAGGCCATCGATACGCTGGTGCAGGCCCAGAAGCGCGGCCTGCGCCGCCGGCCCGACGCGCGCACCAGCGAGGCCGACAAAGTGCTGCACTGGGGCGACGCAGAGACCGAGCTGAGCCCGGTGCTTGGCAAGAAAATGAAAATGTCCGACATTCAGGATGTCATCCACGGCATGGCCGAGATGCCGCCCTCGTACGCGCTCATGGAGCAGGGCGTGCGCCACGCGGACGGTGTGTCCGAGGAGGAGCGCCGCGCGAGCAACGCGCGCCTCTTCGCCGGCTACAACCAGGTGGCCGTTGCGCCAGGTAACGCGGACCATGCCTGGTTCCCGACGCCGCGGTCCGCCGAGGAGATCGCCACGCCTACCGCGGACAACCGCATGGTCGCCTTCCCTTATCCCAAGCTCATGTGTGCTGTCATGGATGTCAACCAGGCTGCCGGCGTGCTCGTCATGGATGAGGACCGCGCGCGCGAGCTCGGTGTGCCGCAGGACAAGATGGTCTTCCTGCACGGCTGTGCCGACTGTCAGGACATCTCCCTTCGCGTCCTCGAGAAACCCTCCTTTGATCGGTGCGTCGGCATGAAGATCGCCGCGGACGCCGCATTTGCCAGCGCGCGCCTCGCCATGCGCGACATCAAGTACTTCGACGTCTACTCGTGCTTCCCGGTCGCCGTGCGCCTTGCCTGCCGCGAGATGGGCATCGACAAGGTGCTCGACATCGAGCGCGACGCCCACCGCCTCACCGTCACCGGCGGCCTGCCGTACCACGGCGGCCCCGGCAACAACTTCGTCACACACAGCATCGTCGCCATGGTCGAGCAGCTGCGCGCCGACCCGGACACCTTCGGCCTCGTCACCGCCAACGGTGGTGTCGTCTCCAAGCACTCGATCGGCATCTACAGCACCAAGGCCCCGGCGCACAGCCTGCAGCGCCCCGACACCGCAGCCGCCCTTGCGCAGGCCCGCAAGGACTTCCCGCCTCGCGTCTGTGCCGCCAATCCGGGCTCCTGCACCGGCATCGTGCGCACCTTCACACGCATGCACGCCAAGCACGGCGCGCCGCCCTCCTCGGTCGTCTGCGTCGGTGACATCACCTCCGGGCCGTGCCAAGGCCAGCGCTTCGTCGCCGTCGCCACCGACCTCGACCAAATGCGCCCCTTCATCGACTCCCCGGACACCTGCTTTGGCATGCAGGTCGCCATCGAGACCACCGACGGCGCCCTGGGCCGCAAGGGCTGGTTCCACTCCACCTTTCGCGTCCTTGACGCCTCGTCCCATCTCTGATGATAGTGGTAGCCATTGATGGCCATTAGCTACATACAAGTTCACGCTGAAGCTCTAGCTAATTAGCTAGGTTAGGCCTACATGTGAGGCGTACGTGACGTCTCCACTGGCGCTGGACGGCCGCCGAAAGCGCCGCCCCTTGCTCAGCTGCTGCTGCTGCAGCTCCACCGCCTTGGGCACCTCGTTGCGCTGCAGATCCGCGAGAATCTCCACCATGTCCTCGCGCAGGGCGCCAAGGTCGATCCCCATGGCCGCCTCAACCCGGTCCTTGGTGTAAAAGTGCGCGGCGATCAGAAACCCGATGCGCCGGTCCGTCAAAGCGCTGTTCCCAAAGCGCGCGCACAGTTCGCGAATGTCGTCCAAAGTGAACTCCTTGCCCATGATGTCATCCACGTCGCGACGCTTCATGTAATAACCACCCACACGGAGCTCTGACGTTCGCGAGGCCGGCGCTGCCTGCGGCTTGCCGCCTGGACCCACGAGCCGCTTCTCCTTGGCGCGACGAATCTGGGGTCGCCGCATCTCCGACAGCGCCCACATCGGCGCCACCTCGTGCGCCATGCTCGTGATGGAGCTCGGCAGATGCGCCGGCTTGGCCACCGAGGTCTGGTTGCGCGAGAATACCAGCTTGTTGCGGACCTGCACGTAGTTGTCATACTCGTGCATGCGCTCGCGGTACTCGTCCGGCGCCAGGGTTGAGTCCTCCGGCTCCACGCGCCGCAGTCGCTCCGTGTCCGCTTCGCGTTGCTGCTGTGCCGCCTCCACGCGCCGCTCCGTGTCCTGATACGCCTCGTGTCGCAAGGCCGACAGCTCGTGGAGCCGCTCCTGGGCTTGAAGCCCGCGCTCCGCGGCCTCGCGCGCCCACACAATCTCCATCTTGGTGCGCAGCGCCTCCTGCCGCGCCTCCGTGCGCTCCTTCAAGGCCAGCGCTTTTTCCCGTCGCAGCTTCGCCACGCGTTGTCGGGGCGAGCTGGCAGCCCGCCCGGGCCCTCGCCCGGCGCTCGCCGGCCTCGGCTCCGAGGGCCGAACTGCTGCGACGCGAGCCTCGCGTGAAGCCCGCTTGCGGGCCTCGCCGCGCGCCTGCACCTCGGCCGGGTCCCGCTTCACAATGCGCTGCGAGACCACCGGCGCAGGCCCAATGTGCGCGGGGCTCAGAATCGGCAGCGCCGCCCCCAGCGCCTTCGTCAGCGCCAACAGCTCCTGCTCCATGCATTCCGTGAGCGGCCGGACGCCAGCCGCGGCACCCACGCTGTGGCTCCCTCCCGCCGCCGACGCCGGCCGCATCATCTTTTGCAGCACGTGCACGCGCCGCGCCGTCGCGCCGATCTGCGTTGGCACCACGGGCCGCCGCGGCCGTATCTGGCCCAAAACCTCCGTCTTGCGCTCCTCCTCCTCCTCCTCCTCCTCCTCCTCCTCTTCCTCCTGGTGGTACATGACCCGGCGGCAGTGCGCCAGGACCTCGGGCCAGGACACCCAGTCGTGGTTGCACTCGCCCTGGCCCAGCCGCGCCGCCACCCTCGCGAGCCCAGACCCAGCGTTGGGCGACGCCGCGTTCGCCAGCAGCGACCGCACCTGGTAGCCGGCCCGCCTCGCCTCCAGGTGCCCGGAGAGCCACTGCGCCGTAGAGTGGTCCTCCAGCGTCAGAGGCCCAAGCACCGCCCACCGCAGCTCCGCAGGCGCCTCGAGGAGCGCGAGCGCGCGACACAGGTCAATCCGCCGCACGAAGCGCTCGCACGTCGTCTCCTGCGACAGCGGCCGCGAGTCCGTGCCCTGAAAGCCGTGGATCGCCCCGCTCAAGAGGCACTCGCGCAACGACTGCACGAAGGCCGCACCGCCCAGCTCACGCACGCGCCGCTCCGTCACGAAGCTCGTCGCGGCGCTGGCCACAGCGTGCCAAACGACCGTGGCGCCCCGCCGAGCCGCCTCGCGCAGCGCATCGGCGCAGAGAACTGCGCTTTGCGAGAGGTCTTCCACGACGTCCTCCTCCCCGCTCGCATCCTCGCCCCGCGCGCCAGCTCTGCCCAGCTCCGGGAGGCGCTCCAGCATATTCCCGCTCGCGAAGAACGACTCCAGCATCGCCGACAGTTCGCCAGCGCGGTGCCGCCGACCGATGGTCGCCAGCAGCGAATAGTACGGGACCGATGGAACCAGGCTGTCGAAAAAGTCCGCCTCGGCGCTGCTGTGCATGCTGGCCGCCTCCCGGAAGACCTCGCGCAGCTCTACGACGCACCGCCGCTCCGCGTTCGGGAGCCGCGGCCTCGGGCTTGGGCACAGCACTACGCCCACCAGTCGCTTGTGCGGGTCCAGCTCCTGCACGCTGTACGCCTTGGGATACGTAAAGGTCGTACGCCGGAGTGCTGAAGGCTTGTCCAGGTGCCGGATGCTCTCGTAGAACTCCGACGCTGTCCGGACCACGCCTTCAATGAAGCGAACCGTGCCCTCGTACGTCACCTGCGCGTTGTGGGCACGGCACCAGTTCATGTAGGTCTGCTCAAACTCCGCAGTCACCGCCACGAGTCGCACGTTGCCGACTGTCAGTCCGTTGAGCCGGCACAGGAGCCGCTGGTTGCCCAGGTGGTTGTGCGCCATCTCGCAGAAGAAGCGCGCCGCCGACACGCGCAGCGACCGGATGGGCGAGAACAGGTCCTCATGCATGTCCTGCAGCTGGTCCTCGGTCAGCACCTCGCATAGCACGTCCTGCAGCGTCAGGTCGCGCGACAGCGCAAGCAGCAAGCCCTGATACGCTTCTTGGCGGTACCGAGCCTCATTCGAGCTCACCGCAAAGCCGCGCAATAACGCCCTCACGCGCTGTACACGAAGGCCCTTGTGCTGCGCGCACCGCGCTGGCAAGCGTGCGCGGGCCAGATACCGCCTGGCCTGCCGCTGCACGCGGCAGGCGGCCCCGTCCAGCTTCGCTTGCGTCTTGATCGCCTCATACCTCCGAAACGTCTTTTGAAACTGCACCAGGGCGCCTAGCACGTCCGTCCCGTCGATTGACTTCTTGCGTGCCTTCGTCTTGCGCCGCCCCGCGCGCCTGGCTGTGCTCTTTCGCGCTTGGGTCTGTGGCACCTTTACTTTCACCACGGGCGTCTTGGACGAGGTCTCGCTGCTGCCCGCGCTGGAGCGCGATTTAACCTCGGCGTCCTCGCTCTTTCGCCCCACGAGACCTTCATCGCTTGAAGCTACGTCGCCACGCGTCGACGCGTCCTCGTTCTTCTCCCCGTCCTCCCTGTCCTCGTCGTTCCCGTCGTCAGACCGCGACGAAGAGTCCTCCATCCAGAACGGCACAAAGTCTTCGTCTTCGTCTTCGTCCTGCTCATCCTCCTGCTGCTGCTGATCCTCCTGGTCATCCGGCGGCCTCATCCTCTCTGCGCCTCGCCGGCCCTCACGCCCGCCGCGACGTCGCCAAGGAGGAGGGGCCTATGCTCTTTCTTTTTGCGGCGGCGCTCTACGTCACGCCGTGACGCAAAGAAAGATCAAGCTCGCGCGTGCCCCCGCTCCTGTACGATCGTAGAGCAGCATACAGACGAGAGCGCGTGCAAGTCCACAGCCAGCCAAAGTGTAGTAGCTGGCAAAGTCCATGGTCGTGGTTGCACAACAGAGGCTCACTGGCACTGGCAGTGCAATTTTCGCACACCCAACTTGTTTGTGGTGTTCTCCACAACGGCTCGTCGCAGCATCATCTTGCGGGGTTGCCGGCGACTCTGGTTGACGGAGCTCACGCGCTCGCCGCACTTGCGCGCGCGCGCGCACGCGCGCGCGCACGCGCGTTCAGGTGGGCGTGCGCGAGGCCATTGCGCGCTCTCGTGCGCCGACAGGCCGTCATGGACGGCCCCGAGGTTGAGGCCAAGGCCGAGGCCGCGGCTGCCGGCGCGAACGAGCTAGGCACGACGAGGCGCGTACTCCGGTCCTTTGAGCACGGCCGCAAGCGGCAGCGCAAGGACCTCGCCGGCGAGGCGGCCAGCGACAAGCCGGAGGTACCGCTCGCGCCGCTCGAGCAGGCACCCAAGGCTCGTGATGAGATCGCAGAGGCGGACCTGAGCGATGAAGACAGCTTCGTGGACCTGCCCAGGCGCGCCGGCGGCTTGCGAAGGGAGCTCCCGGAGGTGGCCGAGGTCCTGCGCGACGTCGCGGCACTTGTGGACGCGAACCAGGGCCCGCCGCCAAGCGCCGTTGGAGAGGCCGAGAGCGCCGACGAAGACCATTTGACGCCCGAGGGCCCACAGGCAGTCATGTCGAGGCTGCGCAAGCTGGCGCCGCGCGCCATGGGTGTGGACCCGAATGCTGAACGAAAGTGGGTCCGCCGCGCGCCACCGATGCAGGCGCCGGTGCTGAGTACCATCACGCCGCGTACCCGGAAGCGCATCGACCGGCTGCCGCGGCCTGGGCCCGAGGAGCTCGCCCACCTGGCGGCCCTGGACGAGCGTCTAGGGAGCATGGACGTCGCTCGCGACCTAGGCGATGCGGACCAGCCTCGCAGCCTATACGCGCGACTGTGGCAAGAGTCTCGTAGCAAGGCGCTGGACATGGTGGAGGAGACGTCCCCACGGTCAGGGGAGCCTTACGCCGGCGCGAGCGCGCTCAGCAAGGTGACGCTGCCGCCCGACACAGGGCCACAGGGTGTCTCACGCCCCACGGAGCCGCGAAAGCGCCCACGGCAGCGGCAACGGCAGCGGCAGCGTCAGCGGCAGCGACGTGTTGACAAGGGCAACCAAGAGTCGGACCTGGACGAGAGCGGCAAGATGATGCGCAAGGACCTGCGTGGGGCCGAGGTGGCCGTGGAGGCCGCCCGGGCTCGCCTCGGCGGGCTCATTCGCGAGGTGTCCGCACTGGTCCCCTCGACTGCTCTCTTTGAGCAGCGGCTCAAGCACCTCGTGTCGGCCGCTGCGCGCAAGGACCATGGCAAGCTGCAGCGCAAGCTGGCCCGCATCCTACGGCGGTACCAGCGTGCCGTGCTGGTGCCGAGCTGGGACAAGTGGCGGGCTGCGACCGAGGCGCTGCGCGTGGAGGAGCAGCACGCGGCGGCTCGGCGCATTCAAGGGCTCTTGGCGCGGTCACAGTGCAACGTAGAGCTGGCGGCGCGGGCCGAGCAGCGGGGCCTGCAGCTGGCGCGACGCGAGACGTCCCTCGCCGCGCTCGTGCAGATGCGCAGCGAGGCGCCGCGGTCGTTCCAGCGGGCCTTTCGCGCGTACCTGGCCCGGCGCGAGCTGGCGGGTCTGCGCGCGGAGCTCGCCGCGGCGGTCTGCGTGCAGTGCGCATGGCGGGCGCGCAGGAGCCGCGTCATTACGCTGGCCCTGCGCGCGGCGGAGGCGCATCGCCAGGCCTGCGCGACGCAGGTACAGCGCGTGTTCAGGGGCCACGTCGCGCGCGTGCACGCCAAGCTGCTGCGCAAAATCAGGGCCGTGGAGGCGAAGGAGCGCGCCGCCGCAGCGGCGCAGGCTGCGATCGAAGCGCGGCTCGTGCGCATCGGCGCCGCCGCACTCATGCAGACTTGGTGGCGGTCTCTGCAGCGGCTGTGGTTCACGCGGTCCATGGTGACGGTCATGAAGCGGCGGGCCGCAATCCGCGTGCAGACGTTCTGGCGCGGCGTCCGCGCTCGCATGCAGCTGAAGCGCGCCATCGCCCTCAAGCTGGAGCAGGAGGCGCGCGAGGCGGCGGCCGCCACCATGGTGCAGAAGCACTTTCGCACAAGGCACGTGAGACGGCGGCTCGCCGCGATGCGCGAGGCCGCCGAGGAGGCGCGCCGCCGGCGCGACGAGCTGCGGGTGGAGAAAATGCAGGACCGCACCGTGGAGGTGCTGGGCCGCACCATCAACCTCACGCAGAATCGCAGGGTGCTGCACGCGGTGCGCAAGCAAGTGGACCCCTTCATGCAGTCGCGGCGGCAGCGCGCTGCGCTGCGCATCCAAAAGGTCTGGCGTGGCCAGCGCGCGCGGCGACGCGTACGACGCAGGCGCGCGGCGCAGGCGCACGCGGTCAGCAAGCTGCAGCGCGACCAGGTCCGCGCTGCGGCGCTCAAGCTGCAGGCGCGCTGGCGCGGCAGGCGCGAGCGGCAGCGCCTGGAGAACCTGGCGCGGGACCGCGCCGCGGCCCTCCTCCAGGCCAAGTACCGTGCGCGGCTCGGGCGCAGGCACTTCATGCTGGTGCTGGAGCGCCACAAGGCGGCCTGCCGCGTGCAGCGGCGGTGGCGCGGCCGTCTCGCGCGCGCCATGGTGGCCCTGTACCGCGAGGAGCGCCGCGTGCAGACGGCGGCGGCGCTCGTCGTGCAGCGCGCGGTGGGCCGCTACCTGTGGCGCAAGCGGTACCGCGAGCGCCTGGAGCAGGAGCGCACCTGGTACGAGCTGCGCCAGCAGGGCGCCATCGAGACGCTGCTGGCGCGCCAGGCCGAGGGCTACCGGCTGCTGCTACACGCAGGCTTCTTGAACAGCGCCAAGGGCGGCGGCGAGCTGCGCGCCCTCTTCGTGGCGCTGGCCGAGCCGCAGGCGCAGCTCTCGGGCGAGCGTTTCGCCAAGATGGTGGCCACGGCGCCCGGCCTGGGCCAGGTCACCCGGCAGACGGTGGACCTGATCTTCGCCAGGGCCAAGAAGGCGGACAGCCGCATGCTAGGCTTTCCGGAGTTCAGGGACGCGCTCGTGCTGCTCGCCATGCACCTTTACGTGGACGAGGCCACTGAGGCGCGTGTGCGCGAGTACAAGGAGCGCGTACTGGTGGAGCGCGCCGCCGAGGACAAGGCGGCTCGACGTGGACCAGCGCAGAGCCCGGAGGAGGCGCGTGCGCAGCGCCAGGCGCGCAAGGAGCAAGATCGCGCCGCCGAGGTGGCCATCCGCGAGGAGGCCGTCTCGAGCTTCGCGTACCGTCGGCACCGCGGTCGCCGCGGTTTGGCGCTCCGCGTCCTGCACGAACACGTGTGGCGCGCCGACTTTGCAGCTGCGCACCGCGATGCGTTGCAGCAGAGGGCCAAGGCGCGCATGGAGTGGGCCGCCGTCATGGTGCAGAGACGCTTCCGCGGCGTGGCGAGCCGAAGCGTGCTAGACCGCGTGCGAGAGCAGCGCGCCCGCGAGCAAGAGGCCAAGCGGCGCCGCGAGGCCAGTGTGCGCATCCAGGCCGTCTGGCGCATGCACGCGACCCGCAAGGCCGTCCGCGCGCTCATGCGCAGGTGCGTGCAAAAGTGCATCGACGCCGAGACTGGCGATCCGTACTGGTACAACACGCAGACGGACGAGAGTTCGTGGACCAAGCCAAAGTTGCTCGGGTCGCTTGAGCCCGAAGTGAGCATCGTCATGCCGCAGAAGGACGACGAGTTCGTCGTCAAGTGCGGCCGGTGTCGCAGCGAGCCAGCGATCGTCCAATGCCTGGACTGTGCCGACCCGTTCTGCGCGGACTGCCATCGCCAGGAGCATCACGGCGAGGCCGCCGCGCACACGTCGGAGCCCGTGGAGCTGTGCACGGAGTGCAGCTTCCAGGCCACGACCCGCATGTGCACGACGTGCCGCCGCGGCTTCTGCTGTACGTGCTTCGAGATGGTGCACTTCGTGGCGCCGCCGTGGCAGGACGAGCCGGTGTGCGAGGAGCCCTCCGAGGAGCAAGCCGCCATGTCCCGGCACAAGTGGGAGCCCAAGGTCAAGGTGTGCGTGGACTGCGAGGCGCGTGCCGTGCGCTGGCGCTGCGAGGAGTGCGGCGACGATCTCTGCGCACGCTGCCTCAAGGGCCTGCACCGCAAGGGCAACCGGCGCCTGCACAACTTCCGGCCGCTCCCGTACTACTCGGTAGCTCTCGCCAAGCGTGAGGACGCCGTACGGCGCAAGAAGCGCCAGGCGGCCGAGGCGGAACGCCTCAAGGCTGCCAAGAAGCAGGCCGAGGTGGACGCCATGGAGACGGCCGCTCTCAGGCTGCAGGCCGTCTACCGCGGCCGCAAGGGTCGAGCCGTGGGCAAGGAGATGCTGCGTGCCGAGCGCCGTCGCCAGCGTGACCACTGGATCCTCGTCAAGCACGACATGGCGGAGCGCAAGAAACTTACCAATCGACTCAAGGCGCTCGTGGGCGCAGCGCCCATCTTTGAGACGGACGACGAGGAGACCAAGGAGCGCAAGCGCATGGGTTGGAAGGGAACTGCACTGGGCCGCGCTGCCGTCGCTGCGGGCGTGGCACTGCCGCACGGAGACCGCCTCCCAGGCCCTGTCAAGATCCCCAGGCTGAGCGAGAAGGGCAACGGTGAACACAGAGACACTGGCGATGACGACGAAGAGATGAACAAGGAGGAGGACGAGGCGGAGGAGGTTTACTTCATCGATGTGCTGGAAGAGTGGCGTGCACTCGTGAGCGACGGCGACTGCATCCGCCTTGACCGGCAGCACTTCCTCGTCAAGCGGGTGGGCGAGCGAGACCCAAATGTCGACGAGGGCAAGCCGGAAGACACCGTCGCGAAGCTCAGGGAGGAGAAACTCCGCAAGCGCCAGGAGGTGGACCCTTGGGCAGTCACAGACGACAAGGGCAGCGCCGGTGAGAAGTCCAACAACAAGAAGAAGAAGAGGAAGAAAAAGGTCAAGGACAAGGACAGGGACAAGGACAAGGACAAGGCTGGTGACGATGACGATGACGACGCGAGCAAAAACGCGAACATCAAAAAGAAGAAGAAGGCCGCGCCCAAGGGTTTCCAGGCATGCACGCTTCGCGTTTATTTGGATGCCCCCTACGTGGGCGAGCCGTCGCTGGAAACGGCTGCCTTCACGCTCGGGCGTCTCAATTTGGCGCAGGAGGGCATCGTCAAGGCAAGCCGCACGGACCGCGCTGCGCTTCAAGAGAAGGTGGGTGGCAAGCTTGGCCAAGTCATGGCAACCACCATGGACTTTATCGCCGAGAAGCGCGACGACTACATCGACCCAGTCACGCAGGAGCGCTTGCGGCGCAAGTTTTCTGGCATCTCTCGCCTCGCAACGCGTCGTCGTCTTTCTGAAGACATGGCAAACGAGAAAGAGGGCGACGCAGAAGATCTGCTGGCGTCGCTTCGTGACATGCCCACGGCTGCTGCTGCTCCTGCTGCTTCCGCAAGGACGCAGGCCAAGGAGATGGGCCAGGTCTCTGCCGCTGCAGAGGAATCGAGCGCCCTTCCTGCCGGTTGGGAAGAGTTTTGGGATGACGCCCAAGGATTGGCGTATTTCTACAATCATGCCACGGGCGAGTCCGTGTGGGAGAGACCATTCGCGTGACGAAAAGATTGCCGAGAGAGAGAGAGAGATGCCAAGCGCACGTCCACTTCCCTGTCATATCCAACAGCAAGACTTCTTACGACAGCTGCGCCTCCTTTGCCTCCACCGCTGCTGGCCGCGCCTCACCGCACAGGCTTTTGAGGAAAAGAGTCAACCAAGGTAGAAAGGCTTTTCTGGAAACATGAATCAAATGACAACAGCAGACGACACGTTCTCGTGGAAGAGGAACGCAAAAGAGAATGAAAAAGGGAGAACGCGCCAGGAAGCAACGCCAGCTTGTAGTAGCTGAAGCTGGCAGTTAAGTCGTGTGAAATCGCGACGAGGCCGGCGGCTGTGAGTGAGAATCTTTGCCGAAGGCTTCGCTTTGGTGCATGGGGGTTCACAATCCCGAGATCCTCGTCGTCGTTGCCGGCGAGGAGATCCTTCTTGAAGGCAGAGAGTCTGGCGTCCTTGGCGAGACGGCCAACGAGCTGCTCGCGGCGCTCGTCCTTGCCTAACGCCTGCCCTCGTGCATGGGGTTGACAAACTCGAGGTCCTCGTCATCGTCGCTGGCGTCGAGGTCCTTCTTGAAGGCGAGGATCCTGGCGTCTTTGGCGAGGCGACCGACGAGCTGCTCGTGGCGCTCGTCCTCTTCGAAGCCGAGCGAGCGCAAAAAGGCAATGGGGACGAGGAGGTCGCGGTTGACCTCGCAGCGAACGTGGCGGCAGCCGAGGGTGCGGCAAAAGACGAAGAACTGCGTGAAGAGCTTGGTACCGACGTGCGCGCGGCGCGCCCAGGGCAGCACGGCACAGGCGTGAATGACGCCCTCAAGCGTGCGCTGGTTTCGCGTGCGCGTCTTGCCGAGCAGGTAGCCGTCAATCTGGCCGAGCGAGTTGCGGGAGACGAGCGCGAGCTTGGGGAAGTCGAGGTACATGTTGTAGTCGTGGTTGGGAATGGCGGGCGCGACGCGGGACCCATTGGGAGCCTCCATCTCTGCCCAGAAGAGTGCAAGGTGCTCCTGAACGGTAATCGTACTCCAGTCCTCCATGGACATGTGGCTGATCTCGAGACCCCAGCGGATGTCCGTGCCCGACTGCGCAGCAGCGGCGGCGGCGGCACCGGACTTCTTCTTGGAGCCGCGGTGCTTCTTGCCATGGAGCAAGCCGGCGTCGGAGCTGCGCGCCGCGGCGCTAAAGACGGCCTTGAGGACGTTGCCCTTGTGGCGCCCGCGGCCGACCGGTTCGGGAGCGATTTCGGAGGGCGGGCCGGGCTCATCGTCGAGAAGCGGGGCCTCATTCTCGAAGTCGACCTCCTCGTGGATGGAGAACTGCTTGCTGCGCATGGTGGGCAGCTCGCGGTGCGGGGCAGCCTCGCTGCCGCTATCGCTGGGGTGATGGTCGTCCTCCTCCTGGATGCGCAGGAGGTCGATCTGGTACTGCACCTTGAAGACCCACTGGACGCGCTCGTCCTCGTTCTCGCAGCCGAGCGTGAAGGTGCGCGCGTCGCCGCGGATCTTGCCCTTTTTCTCCCAGCGACTGGTGCGGATGGTGAAGCAGAAGAGAGAGGCCGGGCCGTTGCCGGAGGCGAGCTTGCCCTCGAAGCCAAAGTAGCCCACCGGGTCAATGGAGACCTCAGAGGAGCCCTCGAGGATGATGACCTCAAGGCGCTTGGCCTCGTCCTGGTCGTGATACTGGATGAGCTCGCGGCCCTGCAAATGGCACCAGCGCGGCTTCCACGGGTTCATGATGTTGCGCGCGTTCTCCTTGCGGATCTGCAAGAAGCCCTGGTACTGGATCTCGAGCTTGCCCTTGGCTGCGCGCAAAGCGTTGCGCTTCTGCTGGTCGTCCCAGCTCTGCTGGAAGCGCTTCTTCTTCATGTTGAGCTTCATCTTCTGCTTGTTGAGCATGCGGTGGCGCAGAATCTCGACCATCCAGCCGGATTCGAAGCGGTGGCTGACCTGGTCCTTCTCGACGTCGCTCTCGCCAATGGCCTGGTCGCGGCGCTCATAGATGATGACGCCCGAGTCGATGAGCTCCTGGAAGCCCTCGTTGACGACTTCGTCCTTGAACTCCTGCACGGGGAAGATCTCGCGCACGAGGCTGCGCGTGAAAACGTCACCGATGATGGCGGCGACCTTGATGATGAGCTGCTGGACGAGCGTCATCTTGTCGATGAGCGAGCCGACGATGGCCTCAACGTGCAGCGGAATGGGCACGGAGTGGATGTTGTTGAGGCGGTCAAACTCCTCGTCGGGGAAGACGAGCTCGCGCTCCGGCGAGTTGTGGCGCTCGAGCAGGCCGATGTCGATGTAGTGGCTGACAGCGTCGACGATGTAGAGCGGGTTGCCCTTGGTCTTGGCGCGGAGGAAGTCGATGAGAGACTCGGGCGCGCGCTCGACGTTGGCGAAGTTGCAGACGATGTCAAAGGTGTTGTGCGCGCGGGCGACTAGCTCGAGGTGCTCGACGCTCTTCATGGCCTTGATGCGCTCGTGCAGAAGCGAAGCGGTCTCGAGCTCGTCCGCTTGCGAGGTGCGCGCCTGTAGGTGGGACTTGAGTGTGGCCTGCATCTTGATGGGCGTCGGGCGAAACATGGAGACGCGGTTGTTCGGCGCGACCCTGAGCGCGCTGCCAGTCTGCAGCAGGACGGAACGCTCGATGCGGGTGAGGCGGCGCATGAGCACGATGAACATGTTGCTCTTGGTCCACTTGTCGGCGAGCTCCTCAAAGACGAGCAGCGAGAAAGTGTCCAGGTACTGGCTCTCGTCCACCACGATAATGAGCGGGATGCGCGTGGCGAGACCGCCCAGCACGGCCGCCAGAATGCTGATGAGCGTGCGGTAGTCAGGGTCCGTGACGAAGGCGTCGACGCCCGACATGCGCGCCGCGATGGACCTGCGTGAGAGGCGGCGGATGAGCGACGAGCGGAAGGAAGACTTGCCGCCGGCGCCGGGTGGCGCGGCAGAGCTCCCGGCGCGGGCGGCGCGCACCGTGAGCGCGGCGGTGCCAGCGGGCGGACCGCCGTCATCGAGGACGGCCTCCTCGGCTCCGTCGTTCGCGCCCCAGAGCACGCCCAGCGCGCGCACGCGCGTGGGCTTGCCGTCCGGGCCCGTGACGGTCTTGGACTTGGCGAGGCCGCGCGTCTTCTTGGTGTGCTTGGCAGCGGCCGAGCCAGCAGCGGCGGCGGCGCTGCGGAAGCCGAAGCCCCCGCCGAGTGAGGAGGTGCGCGCCTCGAGCACAGGCGCAACCTCGTCGGTGGCGGTGGTCTCGTCGTCGTCGGCCTCGAGAGCGGCGCCCGGAAAGCGCGTGTGGATGATGCGGTTGAGCAGGTGCAGGTTGGCCTCGATGGTGATGGGAACCGTGGCGACGCCGAAGATACGGCGCGCGGTCTTGATGGCGCTGCGGATCGTGTCTTCGCGCGAGGTCTTGCCGGCCTCGGCCTCGGGGAGCTCCATGAGCTCGTCGAGGAGCTGCGACCAGACCGAGAAGGGGCGCGCCTGGCGGCCAGTCTCGAAGGGGTTGCCTCGCGCGTAGGCAAAAACGGCCTCGCCCTCTTCGTAGACGGCGCCGTCGGTGCTCAGGAGGAAGTTCTCGACGAGATGCGTCTTGCCGACGCCGTGGTCGCCGTCGAGCAGCACGATGCGCGCGCCGTTGCCGGCGAAGACGTCCTCCTGCAGCGCGACGAGGCGATCGCGAATAAACTCGGAGCCGTGCACGTCAGGCCCGTCCTGCAAGGGCGCCATCTCGCGGCGTGACTCGAACTTGATGAGGATCATGCTGAGGATCTCGGTGCTGGAAAAGGGCAACGTGTCGAGGCGGCGCTCGGGCTGCAGCGTGGAGCGCTCGGCATCGCGCACGAGCAGGAGCTCGTAAAAGGCCGGGTCGGAGGCCTCGGAATCGATAAAGCCCTTGTTGATGAGGCGCGCGATGGCGGCCTCGGTGAGATCCAGCACGGTCTGCATGCGGCCCTCGGTGTACGGAATGGTGGTCTCGACCTCCTCGGTCCTGTTGCGGTAGCGCACGCGCGCGAGCTTGACGTCCTCGGCGCCGACGATGCCATCGTCGTCAGCAGCGGCGTCGGCCTGGTCGTCGTACTTGGCGGGGCTGCTGCCGCCGCGGCCGCCCCCGCGGCCGCGGCCGGCGCTACCCCGGGAAGCCTGAAAGCTGCGGTTGGCGCTGATGAGGTCCGCTTGGTGCTGCTGCTCCTGCTGCTCCTGCGCCGAGGCGGCGCCAGCACTGGCGGCGTTGACGTGCGCCGCGTGCGCGCGCGCCTTGAGGAGCTTGCGCTGGAAGAAGCGGCTCGTGTCATTGAGGCGGTGCACCTGCTCCGCCTCGAGGGCGCGCATCTCCACGGGCGTGGAGACGGGTGTGAGCGAGAAGCGCTTGCGCGATTTCTGCCTGTGCATGTCGGAGACGACAACGTTGTAGTGGCGCAGCTCGCCGAGGCGCGCGAGCTGCGACGAGGGCGCCTCTTGCGCGGCCGTGGAGGCGCTGATCTGGTAGCACTGCACCGGGTCGCGCTTACCCTTGACCTGGACATCGACCGGAATGAACTCGAGAGAGGTGTCCTTGAGGCGGCGCTTGGTGGTGCGGTCCACAAGGATGGTGCTTTTGCGGTCCTGCGCGTTCTGCATGAGGCGGGCGGCGAGGTTGACCGAGTCGCCGATGACCGAGTACTCGCGGCGGTTGCCGGTGGCGTGGCCGATGATGCCGCAAAAGGCGAGTCCGGTGGAGATGCCGACGGCGCCCTGGAGCTTGTGACGCGAGAGGCTGTAAAGAACCTTGAGGCCGCTGAGCACGCCGCGCAGCGGGTCGTCCTCGTGCGCAAAGGGCGGCAGGCCGAAGACGGCGATGAGCGTGGCGCCCTTGTCGTCGACGAGGAACTTGTTGATGGTGCCCTCGTAGGCAAGAATGACGCCCTGGATCTCGTAAAAGACCTCGGCGAGGATCTCCGAGTGCTGGCCGCGGTTGAGCTCCGGGATGTTGATGCCGAGGTTGAAGAAGAGCGTGGTGACGGTGCGCAGCTCAGGCGCCCAGAACTCGTCGTTGGTCTCCAGCAGGTACGGCATGACGGCATTGGGCACATACTTCCACAGCTTGCGCTCCGTCTCGGCGTTCTCCTGGAGGGACCGCTCGTACGTCTTCCACGGCACGCGGCGGTCGTTGCGCCACTCCTTGACGATGACGCGGCCGTTCGGCAGCTTCTTCTCTGGCACGAAGAGGTCGCCCACCATGGACCAGACGTCGGCGCTCACCACGACCTCGCCGGGGTGCGCCGAGTTCTCGCTGTCGATGGCCTCCATGAGCGCCGACCCGAGCGCCACGTACTCGAAGCGCTCGCGCTGGATCAGGTCGCCGTGGCCGCCCAGGTGCATAATGCTCAGGTCGCCTGATCCGAGCCCCAGCTTCGCCTGCAGGTCGAACTTCTCGCGCGGCGCCAGCGTCCCATCCGGGAGCGTCTCGATGTCGCGGAACTCCGTGTCCTTTTCGTACACGCTAAAGTTGAACTTGTACAGCCGCAGCTGGATGTCCACGGCGCACTGCACCGCGCGCTGCACGCGCTGCGTGTACTCGTTCATGTCATCGCGCTCTGGCTCCGGCCAGAGCGCGATCACCGCGTCACCGGCAAACTTGAGCACGTCGCCGCCACTTTTGCTCACCGTCTTGACGATCTGCGTCACGAACTTGTTCAGGTTCGCCGACAGCTCCTCCAGTCCGTCCGGGCCCAGCTCGCACAGCCTCTCCGTCAGCGACGTGAACCCGCTCACGTCCGCAAACAGACACACGATGTTGTCGTAGTTCTGCGTCGGCGGTCGCCACGGCCCGTCCGTGTCGCGCGGGCACCTTGCAATGTGCTGCGCCACCACCGCCGGCAGGTAAAACTGCAGCGCATCCAGCTCCTTCATCTTGCCTTCTCACCGCGCCGGCAGACCTGCCGCCGTCCGCCGTCCGCGCCTGGCCCCGCGCCCGCGCTCGCGCCCGCGCTCGCGCCTCCGCGCGCGCGAAAGAGAGAGACTAAGAGAGAGAGAGAGCGAGAGCGCCGCGCGCGCGCGCGTGAGAGAGAGAGAGAGAGAGAGAGAGAGAGAGAGAGAGGCCCAGGGAGTCCTGGACACCGCCGTCGCCCGCCCCTTTTCGTACGTGCGTCTACAGCGCCCGCGCCCGCGCCTGCGCCCGCGCCGCGCGCCTCGCGCGGCGGGCCTCCGCCGCCCCCCTCGCGCTGCGCGCCCCCTGGCGCACTCCGCGCACGCGCGCGCGCGCGCGCGCGCGCCGGGTCGAGTTGAGTTGAGTCGAGTCGAGTCGAGTCGAGTCGAGCTGAGTTGAGTTGAGTTGACGCTGGCGCGCCGCGGCCGATGCTGGATCCGCTTGCGCAGCGCCGCCGCTGCGCCGCCGCCGCAGGCCGGGCCCGCGCCGCCGGCCGCCGCGCAGCGCCGCCACGCCGCCGCCGCGCCTCCCGCGCGCGCGGGAGCGGCCTCCAAGGGCGTCTGCCCCGGCCGCCCCGTCGCTCCCTCTCTCAGCCTGAGCTCAGGCGCCACATGTCCTCCGCGCGCCGAGCGCTCGCCTCCCCTCCTGCCCCCATCGGTGAAACCTTCTGCCCTGCCGCCATATTAGTTGACTTCGTCGGAACCCCCTCGGCGCTGCCATGATTCCCCGCGGGGGCACGGCCGGAAACTACACGGCACGTGCGTGCGCAGGCCTATCCGCTTGGGGCGCTTCGGGCCACGCGCTCCTTCTCGCCGCGCCGCCGCTGTCGTCACCAACGCCGCCGCCGCCGCCGCCGCCGCCGCCGAAGCGGAGCGGAGCGGAGCCTCGCTCCCGCCCGCCGGCGCTCCCGGAGCTCGCTCCGCGTGGACTTGAAGAACGGGCGCCGGCGCCGACGGGCTCGCGCGGCAGGGCGGCGACGGCGCCGCGCCGCCGAGACCCGCCGGGTGTGCGCGGGCTACCATCACCGCTGCACTGGCAGGCCAGGCCAGCGCCGTGCGCCGCGTGCCGCGCCGCGCCGCGGGCGAGGGACGCCGGGTCGCGCGCGCCGGAAGCACGCGCGAGCGGCGGCGGCGGTGGCGGCCACTGCGGAGGCAGCCTCACTGTCAGGCTGGCTTTGGCTTGGAGGTGAGATTTGAATTTGCTCGGCCTGGCGTGGCGCCAGATTTGAAATTCGAAATGCAATGGAGTGGTGGTACGAGCGCGGGGTGACGGCGCGCATGGGCGCGTAGACCGGCGGGGCGCCTCGGCTTGCCTGCCTCGCCGGCGGGCGGGCCGGGCGGCTTCTTGCCTCGGTTCGCCTCGGCTGCCGGCTCCACGTCAGCTTGCTGGCCTCGGCCTGCGCACGGCTCGTTGCCTCGTGGGCGAACTTGGCTTCGCAGGCTCGAGCGCAAGACTCGAGCGCAAGACTCGAGCGCAAGACTCGAGCGCAAGACTTGCAAAGAGTGGTCATGGCTCATGAGCGCTGCTGGCCGCTGCTGGCCGCTGCTGGCCATGGCCTCGGAGGAGTTCAAGTTTGCCACGCTGCTTAGCAGCTTAGGGCTGCGCTCGCGCGCGCTGCGCGATGACTGTGCGTAGAACTCGTCTCTGCAGTGACTGGTCATGATGGCGGCTGGCAAGCTGTGTCTGAGGAGGCTGACTGCGAGGACGAAGAAGCCGCAGGATGCGCAGTGATGACTCATGAGGCGCGCGAGCTCACTTGAAGCCTGCGCCGTGGCGCGCGGGCGTGGCGGCGCTCGTCCCCGAGCAGCGGCGCGCGCGGAGCGGTCACGGCCACAGCCAGCCAGCTAGCTAGGGTAGAGCTCCCAAGCGAGCTGGCTTGGGCAGTACCGACTCGGCCTTGGACTCGGACTCGGACTCGGACGCAAGCGAGCCACGCGGGCAGAACCCCAAGTCAGCGGGGGCTGCGCACAGGCAGGCTAGGCAGGCTCAGGCAGCAAAGGCGAGGGCGCCGACGACGCCGCGCCGCGCCGCGCCGCGCCGCGCTGTGCCGTGCCGTGCCGCGCCGCGCCGCACCGCGCCGCGCCGCACCGCGCCGCGCTGCTCAGCACGCAGGTACGATGGCGACGAAGCCGCGCGGCGAGCTGCAGCCCGTGCGTAGCTTCGTGACGGCGCTGGGGCGGCCGTCGGCCGAGACGTCGCTGGCGCTGGCCTCGTACGACCCGCGATGGTCGCTGGAGCGACGCGTGCTCAAGTGGGTGCTGCACCAGGTGACGGGGCGCTGCGAGGTGCAGCGTATCTTGGACGGCGAGAGCGCGCACTCGGTGCGCATGTCGCGAGCCGTAGGCACGAGCCTGCAGCTCACGCAGCAGCTGCGGAACGTGCACCAGGTCGTGTACGTGCAGACGAGCGAGACCTTTGACGTGGCTAGCGTGGCGACCAACATCATGGACATGAAGCGCATGCCTGCGGGCGCGGCGCGCAGGCGCCATCTGCAGCGGTGCTTGGCGGACCTGCGCAAGGCGAACGCCTTTCTGGCCGAGCTGGAGCGGTCACGGCTCACGGCCTTTGACGCCGATCTCCCGGCGCACGCCGACCTGCTGCAGCGGCTCTGGCGCGGCTTGCTGCCTGGCGAGAAGCCGCCGCGCGGCGATGCGTGGAAGCGCATCGGCTTCCAGGGCTCGCAGCCCGGCTCGGACTTTCGCGGCATGGGCCTGCTCGCGCTCGAGGCCCTGGTGCACTTCGTGGAGCGCTATCAGGACGCCGCGCGGCTCATCCTCAACCTGTACGAAGAGCTCGGTTTTGCCATTACCGGCATCAACTTGGCGACCTCCACGCTACGCATGTTCGAGACGCGCCAGCTCGACCACCTCTTCTTTGCCATCCGCGTCGCCGGCGACGCGCTTGAGCGCGAGGACAACGACGACCTGCCCAGCGTCATCAAGGACGACTCGTCCGCGGACCTCCACGCACGTGCCGTGGCCGTCTTCGCCGAGCAGTTTGGCCATTATTTCCGTGAGTTTTTCTCGCGAACCTGGCGTGTCAGCGACCGCAACATTATGCAGTTCAACACGCATGTTGCGCGCTTCGAGGCCAACGTGCGTCGTCGCCTCTACGCCGCAAACTCATGATCTGGACCCAACTTTCTTATGTTATGCCTACGCCTAGTAGAGGAAGAGGGAAAGAGAGACTGTCGGACTGCTTGCTCGAGCGAGGAATTGGTTGATCGAGCGAAGACGTGGTCCTTCGCAGCTCAAGCTCCGATGGGCGCGCGCTTCGACCTGGTATCGAAAAAGCAGAGCCCGCAGTGCGGTGCGAAGACTTGCGTTGGGGCTCTTCATGTCGGGTAGGGACAATCTTCAATGAAGCGTCACAGTCAGACTCGTGCGTGGGCTTTGCTCGGAGAGAAAGCACACGTTCAAGAAGGTGGCGGTGGCTCTTCTCGTCTGTGGGCTGTTCACCGTGGCCGCCTGCAGCGGTGGTGGTTAGCCTTCGGCCTACTCGCAACGAAGAAAGAAAAAAGTTGTCCAGCCTGATGAGAGAGCGGCCAGCTGGAGGTGCAGATCAACAAGAGCATGACCCGCAAGCGCAGCCAGCCCGGTGCGTACGGGCCCGGCGCGGGCGGGAGCGGCGCCGACGGCAGCGGCGCTGCCGGCGCTGCCAGCGCCAGCTCTGGCGGCGGCGCGCACGGACACGGGCTGCTCGCGCTTGGGATGGAGCAGCAGCAGCTGCAGCAGGAGACGCTCGGCCACGACGCAAGCGAGCACGGGCGCGCGAACGCGGGCGGTGCGACGAAGCGCGCGCGCGTGGGCGACGGCCGCGGCGGGTCCGCGCTGGACGGCGCGCTGGCGCACCGGCTGGGCCTGGAGGGCAGCGGCTTGGGTGACGGGGAGCTGGCGAGCCACGAGGCGCAACGGCAGCGCGAACTGCAGAGCTCGGGCGGGCACGGGCTTGGCATGGCGCACGAGGCGGGCCTCGGGCTCGGCACGCATCACATGATGGACGCAGGTCACATGCATCTCCGCGTGGTGCCGCCTGGATTGCAGCAGGACCCCCGGCAGTTGCAGTCCAGCGGGGCCCTCGAGGACGCGGGCGCGGGCGCGGGCGCCGGCGCGGGCGCGGGCGCGCCGCTGGCCGGCGAGGGCGAGGCCGCGCTGGCCCCGCATGTCCCGCATGCCGCAGGCGCGTACGAGCTGCATGCCGGCGGCGCTGGGAGCAGCGGCATTCAGGCGCTGCGACATCAGGCAATGAATGCCAACATTTCGTCCGCAACGTCGGCCGCGACAACGCAGCAGCTGCTGCTGCAGCAGCAGCATGTGCCGACAATGCAGTCGATGCAGCAGCGCGCAGGGTCGCAGCGCATGGCGTTCGGCGCCGTCGGGCGGCGCGACGCGGACGCCCCGATGGTGCCCCGCGTGCAAACCGCGGACGAGCTGGAGGAGCAGCTGCTGCGCAGCGAAGACGGGCGTGGTGAGGAAGGGCCGATGACGTGCCCGGTGTGTAGCATGAGCGTGCCGAGCAGGGCGGTGCTCATCCCGCACATCCGGCTCGAGCACTCGAACTTGTGCGAGGAGTGCGGCAAGACGTTCGCGACCGACAAGGACCTGGCCAAGCACGTGAACCTGGAGCACCCGGCGAAGCGACTGGCTCAGCACCCGTGCACGCAGTGCGACAAGCTCTTCTCGAACCAGTCGCACCTGAACCGGCACATGCGGACGATCCACCAGAACCGGCGCGACTACCGGTGCGACCAGTGCTCCAAGACGTTCGCGCTGCCGGAGACGCTGAACGTGCACGTGCGCAACGTGCACGCCAAGAAGCGCGACCACAAGTGCGAGCGGTGCGGCAAGGAGTTTTCGGAGCGCAAGAGCCTCACCGTGCATCTGGCGACCGTGCACGAGGGCCAGAAGCCATTCGCGTGCACCGCGTGCGCGCGGCGCTTCTCGCAGCGCAGCAACCTCCTCAACCACTTCCGCACCGTGCACCAGCGGCTGGCGCCCTTCAAGTGCCCTGTCTGCGGGAAGCGTTCGAGTCATAAGTCCAACCTCAAGTCGCACTTGCGCCGCGTGCATTTGCGAACGAGCGAGGACGTGCAGGCGCTGGAAGCCTCGGGCGCGCTAAACGCCGACGACCCGCTGCGCCCGGCCGGCTACGTGGACCCGCCGCCGCTGGCTGGCGGCGGAGGCGCCTCCGAGTCCGGAGGCGGCTCTGCAGTTCCTGAGTCGGTCGCCCCCGCGGCTACCTCCTCTTCCTCCTCCTCCTCCTCCGCAGCCACGGTCCTTTCCGCCAAAACTGGGGGTGCCGCGCCGCCCCTGCTGCAGTGATGCGCTTGCCCTGAATGGCCCTGCCCTGTTGGTAACACTGTGTTCAAGTTGGTTCCATCGTCAATGATCTTCGAGGCTGCGAGGCTGCCCACGCTTGGTTGGGCTGCGGCGCTGCTGGCTGCTGGCTAGAGCTAGCGTAGCTACCCAGCTAGAGCTAGCTAGCAGCCCGGCCAGCCCGCGTCCGTCTGGGTTGGCAGGTAGGTATCAGCGCCAGATCGTAGCATTCGCTTGCGCCATTTGATCTCCTCAAGGCTCAGCCTCCAGCCTCGGCCTGCCAGTCATCCGAGCCTCGGCCTGCCAGCCATCCGAGCCTCGGCCTGCCTGCCATCCAGCTCCTGCCATCCAGCTCCCCGCCCGCCAGCTCCGCTCCGCTCCGCTCCGCGCAGCCCAGCCGGCGGCCTCGCCTCGCCTCGCCTCGCGCGTTGGGCCTCTGCCTCGGCCCGCCGCCCCGGCCGCTCGCTGGCTGGCCCGGCGGCGCCGTGACCGCCGTCGCAGGTCCGGCCACTGCAGGCTGGCGCACGCCGCCCGCCGCCGCGCCGCCGTCTCCGGGCCCGTCCTCTCCGAGGCCTCCCGCTCGCTCGAGTCCGCCGGCTTAACGCGCCCCTCGCGGCCGGGCCCGCCTTGCCCGGACCCGGCTGCCACACGCCGCCGCAATCTTCCTCGCGCAAGTCTCGAGTCCGTGATGCTCGTGCGCCTCGAGGCTCGAGTCGACTAAACTGGCCGAAGGCCCAAAGGGCGGCTCCTTCCGAAGTCTTCTTTTTCTTGCTGGTACAAAGTAACACAAACAGTCAGGCTCTCGGACTCGGGAGTCGGGGCGCGGCGGCGGCGCGGCCGCGGCGCGCGCGGCGCCCTCCTTCCCACCCTGGAGGGCCCCTGGCGCGGCGCGGCGCGGTAAGCCGGCCGGCGCGGGCAAGGCGCGGCCGCGAGGCCAGGGCGCGAGCCCCGGGCCTGACGGCGCGCGCTGAGCCTGAGCCCGAGCCGAGCTGCGGCTTCAAGTCCAACTTCAACTTGCAGCTGAGCGAGCGCCTTGCCGCAGTTAGGCGCGCGGGAGTGCATCCTGTGCACCGAGCGATCTCCGGCCATGCGCGCCTACCACAAGCGGTGGTCAGCCGGAACCCGCGCCGCACCGCCCCGGCTCGCCTCGCCTCGCCTCGCCTCGCCTCGCCTCCTCGCCTCGCCTCGCCTCCCCGCCTCCCGCGCGCTCCGTCCGCCTGCCCGCGCGCGCGCCTCCTCCTCCCTCCCTCGCCGCGCCCGCCGCGCTCGCCTCTCCCTCTCTCTCGCGCGCTATCGTGCCGCTGTCCGCGCGCGTCACCGGGCCGAGCCAGGCTCCCTCCCTCCCTCCCTCCCGCCGCCGGCGCCGGCGGCCTCCCGGGGCGCGGCGGGCGCCAGCCGCGCGGCAGCCCGCCGGCCGCGCGCCCGCGGCCGCCGCGCGCCCGCGGCCGCCGCGCGCCGCGCGCGCGCGCCGCCGCGCTGGCCAGCGGCGCCGCGCAGCAGGCACGGCACTGCAGGCAGGCGCTGCCGGGCGGGCGGGCGGGAAGATGGAACGAGGCGGCGGGGACCCTGGGCGCGGCGCGGCGCCGCAGGCCCAGGGGGAGCAGCGCGCGCCGCGCGAGGCGAGGCGAGGCGAGGCGAGGCTCGAGCGGAGCGCGGAAAGCGCGCTTGGCGCGGCGCGGAGCGGGGAGGCGGCGGCGCGGCGGCAGAACGGGCCGGCGCGGCGGCGCGCGCGGCGGCGGCGGGCAGAGGACACGGCGCGGCGCGGGCGGGGCGCTCGAGGCGAGGCCGACCAGGGCCAGGCCGCGGCCACGCCGGTCCGTCGGGCGGGCGCGGCGCGCGCTGGCAGGCAGGCCGGCGGCCGCCGCGCGGGGGCGAGGCGAGGCGAGAGACGCCGGCGAGGCGGGCTGGCTGGCGCGCGGAGCGGCCGCGGTGCAGGCAGGCAGGCAGGCAGGGCGGCGCGCGGACCGTGGCCGTCGCGGCCGTCGCCGTCGCCGTCGGCGCCGTGCTCGTCTCGTCTCGTCTCGTCTCACTTCCGGGCCGCTGGAAGAGAGAGAGAGGCGCGCGTAGCTGGGCCGCGGGAGGCCGCCGCCGCGGCGCGGTCAACCAACTCGGTCGACGCCGGCGCCGGCGGCAGCGCAGCGGGTGGCGCGGAGCGCGGCGACGAGGCCCGGCGAGGCCAGGCCAGGGCGGAGCGCGCGCGCCCGTGCAAGCGCTCGTGCGCGGGGCGGCCGGCGCCGGCCAGGGCCCGCGGGCCTCGGGCAGCCGCGAAGCAGGCGCACTGGCAGGGAGCGAGGTGAGGCTGGGCGGCAGCAGGTAGGCTCGCTCGGCTCGCTGCAGGGGGTGAGCCCCCCCACGTACAGCGCAGCGCAGCGCAGCGCAGCGCAGCGCAGAAAGGCAAGGCGGGCAGGCAGCCGCAGAGCGGCGCAGAGCGGCGCCCAGCGCCGCGGAAAGCGGGGGCGCGCCCGGGACGCAGCGCGGGACGCCCGCACACGCGCAGACGGGGCCCACGGCGGCCGCAGCGAAGCCCGCGACGGGCCGGGAGGATGGACGACAACGAGGGCGCCGAAGGCGCCGCCCCCGGCACCACCTCGTTCGAGGTCTTCATGCGCCACGTGAGGATCGGCGAGGACGACGAGGTGGACGCCTCGGGAGTGCTGAGCCGAGCGTGCTACGAGGATTGGCTCAGCACGCGCAAGGTCAGGCCCAAGGACTGCCCGCGCGCCTTCAAGGACGCCGTCAAGACCATCGTCACGGGCAGCAACCGCTGCAAGCCCTTTAAGCCGCACGTAGAGCGCGACCTGCTCACGCACCTGCGCCAGGTCGGCGTCTGGCCCTGTTTCGCGCAGGACTCCTCCGCCAACATCGGCCAGCGCGGCTGGAGGATAAAGGGCTTCCACGAGTCGCAGTCCGGCAGCAGTACGAGTGCCGCCGCGTCCTCGTCTTCCAAATCCTCTCTTCCCGCGCCGGCGGACGACGCCGACGCCGACAACGACAACGACAATGACAACGACAACGACAACGACGGAAACAATAACAACGACAACAACGACGACGCCGACGCCGACGCCGACGCCGAAGCCGACGCCGACGCTGCCGACGACGACGACGAGAATGAAGGCGAGGGCTACAACTACGAAGAACAGGGCGGGTACCTCGAGAAGGAGGACCACGCAGGCGGCGAAAGGGCCCGCGACGACGATGCCAAGGACCCCCGCGTGGAGCGGGGCGCCGGCAGGAGGACCTCGCGGGGCCGTTCGTCGACTCGGACGCGCGGGCGGGGCGGCACGGCGGCCGCCAGCGTCAACGACACAGCCGCACCCAAGCCCAAGACCCGGGGCGCCAGGGGCGCCAGGGGCGCCCGGGGCGCCAGGGGCGCCAGGGGCGCCAGGGGCGCCAAGGACACCACCGGCGGCGGCGAGCCCAGGCGTGCACGCGGTAGGCAGGCCAAGTCGCGTCGCAACGAGGCCGGCGAGGGCGACGACGAAGACGAGGCCGGCGCAAGCGCGAGCGCGAAACGGCGCGTCTCGCGGAGCGCCGCGCCGCGCCCAGTGCTCAGGGCCATGAGCAGCTCGAGCAAAACGGACGATGCCGAGGAGGCTACGGGCCACAGCTCGACACCGCCATTGCAGCAGGCCGCGGCGAGCGACGTGAGCGGGTCGGCGGGTGAGGCGGCTGGCGCGTATGGTGCGGGGAGCACTGGCGCATCGGCCTCTTTCATGGGCGCCGTCCCACATCCGCCGCAGCTGGCGCCGCCGCCGTCGTTTCAACATGAGCAAGTCCTTTATCCCGCTGCGCCCTCGCACCACGGCTTGCCGGATGTCGCCCTTGTCGTGGGGCCGGGCGTGCCGGCGCCGCAGCACCCGTTTTCAGAGCGGCCCATTGAGCACGGAAGCTCCCAGCCGCCCGAAATCACCTACGTGCCGGGCAATTCTGCCAGCGACGATCTCGCCAACGTGTATGACGTGTACGAGTCGCTCTGTCAGGTGCCCCAATCCGGCTTTGCTTTTTATCAAAGTATTGCGCTGCAACTCCTTCACGACCAAAGGATACGCGCCTTTTACAACGATCGCGTAGACCAGCAGGACTTCCGCTTCACGGACTCCTTCATCTGCCCGCCAAACTATCACATGCTGCCGGACCGCCAGACATACAACGCAACGCTGCGGCATTCCACCTTTGACGGACGGCCCTTTACGTGGCTCAACGTGGACCCTACCCTCGAGCACCTCATGAGCCGCAGTCTGCAGGGTACGTCGCTCTATTTGCACCAACTGCCGCTCTACGCGCTATGGGTTTTCAAGTCGCTGCACCGCTCTGGCGAGAGCGCGCGACAGCGCATGCGCGGCGAAAATGAGGACCCCCCCCTTATTTGGGGCCTCAGCGCGCGTCTCCTGCATGGGGAGCCAGTGTGGGGCCATCTTATTCAGGAGCGCGGCGACGGCGCACAAGTTGTCCTTCGCTACTGTATGCAGAGTCAGGGTCGCGAGGGCGAAGGTTTGAGGTCGCTTGCTTCCTTTCAAGATGTCACGGATCAATTCCCGACCCTGCTTTCACTCCCTCCACTCCGGTAGCTGTGCCACGGACAAACGTGCGAGCCGAACTTGCCAAGCTGCACCACAGGCTCGACACTCGAGGCTCTAGCTTTATTAGCTACTAGCTAGCTAGCTAGCTAGCTATCAGTAGCTACCAGGCTGTCCGTCCTAAGACTGGCGGACGCTCTAATAGAGGGGTCGCCTCACTTCTGATTCTAAAATCGACGGCGAACGGAATGCGCGAAGTGATGCTTGGAATCGACTGAGCATGCATAGAAATGTATCCCCATTAGGTTTGATTGCTGTGATTCGCTTGCGAATGGTCAATTTGATTTGTGTCTAGTATTTGATAGCAGCTATATGGGGGTAGAGGGGTGTGTACGGGGACACCTCGAGGACCCCTGCACGGGGGACCCGCGCACTGGACCCGCGCAGGCACGCGGCCGCGGGCGTCTTGAAGCGTCTTGAAGACCTCTTGGACGCTAGATAGAGGCCCTTGGTGAGTCCTGCGACTCCGGTGACGAGCACGGGGACTCGATGATGGCGCTCCGATGATGACAGGCCCTGGGCTTGCGTAGGGCTCGCGGCCTTGACGTCTCGGCGGCATCCTGTGCAAGTGCGCTGGCCGAGTCAGAGCTGTCCGGGCCAAAGCTGTCCGAGTCTGCACGATTCGAATCTGGTGCCGGCAACGACCCCAGCTTGGCCTTGTTGTTGCTTCGCCAGTTCGACACGAACCGAAGGAGCTTCTCCTTGCTCGGCGCATCAGCCGGCAGCTCCTTAGCCCCCGGGTCGGTTGCCGAGGCTGTGCCGAAGTGCTCGACCATCGCATCCCAGACCACGGCGGGCGTAGCCTCTCCGTCCGCCATCATCATCTTGACGGCGAAGTCTTTGAAAACGCCCTTCACCTGCGAAGCGCCGCGTCTGGCATTCTGTGCAAGTTCGCTGGCCGAGTCAGAGCTGTCCGGGCCAAAGCTGTCCGAGTCTGCACGATTCGAATCTGGTGCCGGCAACGGCCCCAGCTTGGCCTTGTTGTTGCTTCGCCAGTTCGACACGAACCGAAGGAGCTTCTCCTTGCTCGGCGCATCAGCCGGCAGCTCCTTAGCCCCCGGGTCGGTTGCGGAGGCTGTGCCGAAGTGCCCGACCATCGCATCCCAGACCACGGCGGGCGTAGCCGCTCCGTCCGCCATCATCATCCTGACGGCGAAGTCTTTGAAAACGCCCTTCACCTGCGAAGCGCCGCAACCACGGGTTCCAGGCAGAGCGCCCAGGCGATTCTTGTTACTCTTCTTGGCCATCTGGAATCTCGTCCTGAAAACAGACAAGATGTCCGGGACGAGCGCAAGCGCCGTTCCCTGAAAGTGCTCCGTGGCCTTCGCGAGCGCCTCGCTGGGCATGCAGTCCATGTCTTGCCTGAGCAGGTCCTCGATGAAGTCGATGTATTCGCTTGGGAAGACGTCCTTTAGCTCCCGCGCCCGAGCGACGTAGTCAGGCGCCGGAAGACCCTTCTCACGCGCGGTGTTGCGCCAGCCGAGGAACCTGTTGATCTCTCCCTTGACGTCCTTCTCCGAGAGCATGTTCATGTCGTGCGGAAAGCTCGTGCGGAGGCGCTCCAGCATCGTCGGGGCGGAGACTTTAATCCCGGTCCCCTGTTCCGCAGCAAACATCTGTGCAAGAGCGACTCGGTAGTGGCCAGCAAGCGTCGAACCGGTGCGATAGCCCACCTTGGGCCGCCGCGCAAAGCCTGGAGCTTCGAAGGAAGCGCTCGCATCGAAGTTAGCTGCGTCTTCATACTCGCGCATTTCGCCGTTGCCGTCACGGATCTCAATGCCAGCTTTGTTCAGTACCGCCTCCACGTTTCTAACGGCGAAGGCAACCAGGTCGCGGCGGCGAGGTGCCTCGTGCGTGGCTCCAGGGCCGACATGTCCGGGGCCAGTTGAACTACCGCTCTTGCTGCCGGTTTCATCGTCGGATTCGCTGCCTGAGCTGTCGTTCGAGTCGCCGTCGTCGTCGTCGTCTCCATCGCAGGAGTCTGCTTGTAGCTCCACACTCTCCACATGGCGAGCGAGGGACGTTGCCTGCAGACCGTTTACTGACTGCTGCGCGCTGTTCATGCGCTCCCTCCTGATGCGCTCCTCGTGCCTGAGGAGGGATGGTACGTCTGCACCAGTCGCAGCGGCGCCAAAACATGTAAGGCCGGCGCGGGCAAAAAGAGGCTCTGCGCTGGAAGAGCTTACTATCGGGCTGTTCTCGTCGTCATCCTCACTGTCGTCGTTGTTGCCGCCGTTGTTGCCAGGAGTGTCGTCGGCGTTGATGTCGCGCACGTCGCCGCGCGTGAGCTTGACGGTCTGTGTGCGCCCGTCCAGCTCGAAGACAACGGCCGTGCCGATTTTCGAGTACTCCCAGGTTTGCAGCTCGAAGACTCCGGCCCATGAGAAGGGATCTTCGGGGTTCAAAGAAGCTCTGCCCGCATGCTCGCCATCAGGCATTGCGCAGAACTCGATTTCGTTCTGTCGCGATACGCGCCCGACCGCAGCAAGGAGGTTTGCGTAGCGCTCCATTCTGCGGCCCAGCATCGCACGATCGATGTCGACGAGCTGCACGAAGGTGTTGTCGATCCCGCGCGCGGATGTGAGCGCTCGAAAGAGCTCTCTGGGCGCCGTGACGTTGTGGCCTTCCGCCACGTACTTGTTCACGTGACGCATGGCGTTCGCGAAATGCGCGTCGATGGAGCACTTGCCATCGCACGACTCGGTGTGGAGGTAGCGGCGGATGTTGACGCCGGTGGCCAGGGAGATGTACGGCATCGAAGCAATGAGCGTGCTCGCGTGGTAGCACTTTGCGTTGTCACTCTGCATCGTGACCGACTCCACCTGATCGAAAGCCGGGTAAACCTTGAGCTGAAGGAGGAAAAGCTCGAGGAGCGCGGCGACTGTGATGCCATTTTGCAGGTTGTCCGTCTCGAGAATCTGATCCAGATAGACCAGCTCTGGCTCTTCGTTGACGCGCTTCTTGACGGGATCGTAGACGAAGAACATCACCATGAAGCCGTGCCATGAGATGCCACGCTTGCCGAAGTGCTCGACCGATTTCTGGCGGTAGTAGATCGGCTGGAACTTCATCTTGAAGTCCATCACCACGATGACCTCGCGCGGCTTCTCCCACTTGTTCTCCTCCGCGTTTCTCCTCATCTCCCCCTCGATGTGGCTGATGCGAAGCCGCTGGTTGGCGACACGTGCACACTGGCCCCGCCAGAGGCGAGTCAGCTTCTCACAGCGCCTGACTGCGCTGAGAGCGTGCTCCGCGTCAAACTCGTCGCTGTAGCGAATGTCGGCGGCCTGCACGGACTTGCGCAGCAGGTCGAAGAAGTATGGCACGAATTTGCAGCCGTTGCAGGCCATCGTCATCTTCTTCTGCGTGCCTGGATCCGGCCGAGCGAGAGCATACGACAAGCCGTGCGTGCAAACCTCGTCGTCATCACGGACGACGTGCAGGATGTACTGCGTCTTGAGAAAGTTGGACGCGAGCATTGCAAGGTAGGAGAGGGTCTTTCTCTCGTTCGGCGCGGTATACTGCTGGATTATCTCCTCAATCCGCACGAAGTTGTCGTAGATGAGCTCACCCATCATGTAGTTGACCGCCGTGAGCGCGCGCTTCTCGCCGGTGGTGATTGCCTTCAGCATTTCGTAGCACAAGGTCCGGCCGACAAGCCGGGGACGCGCCTCGTGGATAGTGGCGCCGCCGCTGGCGTGGACGGCTGGGGCATCTCCGACGGCGTGCAGTGTGTCGCCCACCCCTGGAGAACCGCTCAGCTCGAGGGGCTCAGCGTCGCCGCCCTGAAGACGCACGTCGTTGAGTTGCTCTTCTCGCGCGTGGCCGCCCCGAGAGGGGGGATGCGCGGCTCCTGACGCAGCGTACGCACCATCTGAGCCGCCAGGTGTACTCCGAGTCTGAGACTCGCGGAAGTAGTTGTGGTAGTCGTCGATCAGGCGCCTGCGAGTGCGCTTCCTCACCAGTGCCGGGATCTTCACCGTCTCAGTCGAGCTCAGCTGAATTGTTTTGGTGCCCCAGCTGAGCAGGCTCACGTTGCTGTCGTCCAGAAAGAAGGCCATGGCATCGAGCACCACATCTGGATTGAAGTTTTGGCGAGAGTACTTCGTCGTTTGCAACCGGCCGGTGCTCACAAGAGCGTCCAGGTCGTCGAGGGCTTTTTGGTGAGACGAGTCATGCCACGGACGGACGTCCTCGCCGAGGATCTCTGACGCAGCCCGAGCGATCTCGAAGCGGTTCATGCCCGATGCCAGCGCGGCCCGCGTCGCGCGCCGCTCCAGCGACGCCTTGGGGGCCTTGAAGGCCACCACGATCAGGCTCTGCACAATCGCGACAGAGGCCTCGTCCGAGACAGGCTTGGCCTTGATTGACTTGAGCATCGCCAGGCTGGTGTCCTCGATGAGCTGCGTGGTGGCCTCGTCGCACCCGCCGCAGACGATAGCAGCAGTCTGGTTGGCGATCGATCTGCACAAGCCGACGAGACGCGACCACTTCTAGGAGTCCATCCCAGACCTGCCGAGCTTCCGCAAAGCGGAGGCAGGAATGGTATGCAAGGAAGTCTCTGGCATGCCGAACTGGTGGAAGAGGCTGCGCACGGTCCGCAGCGTGGCGATGGTCTCCTCCTCGCGTGGGACGACGAGTTCTTGATGCTCCGCGACTTCTGCGAGGGTGCCCTTAGCCGGAGCTGCGCCTCGCAGGGTCGAGGCTCGTACCTTGACCCTTTTGCCCTTCTGGCTTGAGCCTCGTGGCCGGCCTCGCTTCCTCGGGCCGTCAGCCGGGAGGCAGCTCGAGCAGTGGACCCTGCACTCCTCCGGACAGCTCGGGCACGGCCCCTTCTTGCAGTCGCATGAGCCCCACCTCATCAATGCGCTTTGAAGTCACTCCTGTGCGCTTCACGCTACGCGCCTACGCGCGCGCCACACGCGCGCTCTGCCGCACGCCGCACGCCGCCCCGCACGCCGCCCGCCGCCCCGCCAGTCTGGTTGGCGGTCAGAAGCAGAAGGAACACGTTTGATAGGCCTTTTCAAAAACTGTTTAGGCCAGACCCACGGAGAGGCCGGATTTGGCGCGGTCTCGGCGCGGCGGTCAAGATGCCCCTGGTGCGTCCTCGCCGCGGTGGGCCGCCCCATTTTATTTTTTTTCAACGGCGACCCCGAGGTTCCAGTTGAAGGGCGGATAGCCTGCTACTACTAGAGGCCATGCTAGAGGCCCTGAGGCCCTGAGACGAGAGGCCCTGAGGCCGGAGGTCAGAGGCCATGCCAGAGTCCAGAGGCCATGCCAGATGCCAGAGGGCAGAGACTAGTAGAGGCCACGCCACAAGCAAGGACAAAGGCAACGCGAGATGCGATTGGGCAAGCAGCCTTCCTATTTTAAATTGCATTTCCGTCGAGGCGGGCCGATGCTTGCTTCAGCCTCTAGTTAGTAGTATAGCGGCTAGGCCGCGCGCGAAAAAGTTCCATCTCAAACACGTACAAAGCAGAGGTACCCGGTACAAGTCTCGTCGTCGTCTTGCAATCCATTCTTATCAAGCCTTACTTCGTCGGCGGCGTCAGCGATGCCAGCACCAGTGATAACAAAGGTTACGTCGGCCGAGACAACACAACGGACAACGCAAGAGGGCAAGCAGCCTTTATATTGCATTTCAGTCGAGGCGGGCCGATGCTTGCTTCAGGCCGCGCGCGAAAAAGTTCCAACTCAAACACGTACCAAGCAGAGGTACCCGGTACAAGTCTCGTCGTCGTCTTGCTATAATTCCATTCCATTCTTATCAAGCCTTACTTAGTCGGCGGCGTCAGCGATGCCAGCACCAGTGATAGCAAAGGTTGCGTCGGCCTCGGGGAGCGTGGGCGAGTCGATGACCTTGCAGATACGCGTCTCGCCGCGGCCCTTGCGTAGCTTGAGACGCGTCTGCGAGGCGTGCGCGATGATGTTGCCGCCAATTGGGCGCATCGAGTCGCCTGCGAAAACGCCCGAGTCAGGGCTGGCAACGACCTGATTGGTGATGACGACGGCCACGCCGTATTCGTTGGCAAGGCGCTGCAGCTGGCGCATGAACTGCGCCAAGCACTGCTGGCGCTCGGCGAGCTCGCCACGGCCCTGGTAGTCGGTGCGGAAGAGCGCCGTGGCGCTGTCGACGATAATGAGCGCGTAGCGGCTCTCGGCCATCATGGCCGAGGCCTGCGCGAGCAGTTGCATCTGGTGCTCAGAGTTCTGCGCGCGCGCCACGGCCACATTGTCCAGGACATCCTCGACGCTCAGCCCGAAGCGCTCGGCGATCTTGGTCAGGTTCTCGCTGCGGAAGGTGCCCTCGGTGTCGATCACGATGGCCTTGCCCTCGCCGCCGCCCTGCGACGTGGGGAGCTGGCACGTCACGCAAAGCGTGTGGCACAGCTGCGTCTTACCCGTGCGGAACTCGCCGTACAGCTCCGTAATGGACCCAGTCTCGATGCCGCCGCCCAGCAGCTGGTCCAGGTCCTTGCTGCCCGTCGACAGCATGATGGTGTCCTGCCGCATCTTGAGGTGCTCCGTGGCCGTCACGAACCCCATCGGCAGCAGCTTCTGCGCCGCCTGCTGGATCTTGGTCGCCTTGTTCTCGCTCACGCCCTTGACCTCGCACAGGTTGCGCAGCGTCGACCACGCCACCGACTCCACCGTATGGAAGCCCGCCTCCTTGAGCTTCTTCACGTCCGTCGCGCTGATCCCGTGGTGCTCCAGCGTCTCCACAAGCTGCGGGCCCGCCTCGTCCTCCTCGCCCTCCATCTGGTTGCTCACATAGTTCTCCTGCTCATCCGCCTCCAGCGCCGCCGCCGCCATGGTGGTGGTTAGCGCGCGCGCCGAGCCGCGCGCCGCGCGCGCTCGGCTCGGGCCGGGCCGGGCCGGGCCGAGGCGGGCCGCGCCGCGCCGAGCCGCGCGTTTCACGCCGCGCTCGACCGCGGCCGCCTGAGCGCGAGCGCGAGCGCGAGCACGAGC
The DNA here is from genome assembly GCA_013306675.1 of Thraustochytrium sp. TN22. NCBI lineage: Eukaryota > Bigyra > Thraustochytrida > Thraustochytriidae > Thraustochytrium > Thraustochytrium sp. TN22. Next base: position 72,225 of record JABLUY010000109.1, on the reverse strand, counting down.
ACGAGCACGGCCACGCGCGCGAGCGCGAGCACGCCCGCAAGCGCGACCCCGAGCGAGCCCGAATGCGCCTGCTGGAGGCGGAGCGCGACGCGGGCGCGAGGGCGGCGGCGACGACGACGACGACGACGACGACGACGAGGCTGACGGCGGCGGCGGCCGCGAGCGCGGCAAGCGCGGGCTGGCGCCGGAGTTGCGCGACTGCGGCCGTCGCGACGGCGGCCCCCTGCTATTGCCTCGGCGCGGCGCTCCACTGGGCTCTTTTCCCCCTCGGACGCGCAGTGTGCGCCCCCCCCGCGGGTTTCAAATGTTAGGGGGGCGGCGGGGTTCCTCCGGCCCTTTTGCGCTCCGCCTCTCCCCTCGGTGATATTTAATTATTTTTCCCCCGCGACCGAGCGCCACACAAATTGACAAACCTGAGCGCCCCTCGGGAGAACTCAGTGGTTTGCAAGTGCGGCTCGTAGAAGACCGGAGATAAAAGAATATTGAGGAGAGTGAGGAGACGCGGGGTCGGGTAGGTAGACTGCGCGCACCACTGTGATATTGCAAGGACTTAACGGCGACGGTTCTCTCGTGCGTTCTCTCGGTGGCTGGAGCAGGGTTGCGCAGCGCCGAGCGGAGCGCCGCGGCGAGAGAGAGAAAGAGGGAGAGAGAGAAGGAGGACCGAGGGCTAGGCGTGGGTGCACTGGCAAGGTATGAAAATCAGGTCGCGGTTGGCGAGAACCTGAACGCCACTTGAATGATGTATCGGAATGCCTGTCGAAATCGGAACCGCGATTAAATGCTTCTCGCCAGGCGCTCAAGCTTAGGCTCGTCGCCAGGCGCTTAGGCTCAGGCTCGTCGCCAGGCGCTCAGGCCCGTCGCCAGGCTTGTCGCAGCGCACCGCGCTCGGTGGCATCAGTGTTGAAATACAGAAATCATTGCTCATGCGCCCTGAGTTGAAATACTCGCTGACGCATTGCTTGCTCTTCGTTGCTTGCTCTTCGTTGCTTAGATCGTGGTTCGTGCGCGCGCTCTGCTTGCAGTGCACTTCTTGGCCTTTCGCGCTCTGGCCAAGAAACTAACGGACTGGCGGAGTACTAGCCCCAGTGGGGCCAGAAGGAATCTCGTCGGAGTCAGAAAAGGAGAGCTCGGGGCGGAGGACGACGTCGCGCTTGCGCACGGAGCGGCGCAAGGCAGTCTCGAGGACGCGGGTGATGGCCTCAGAGCGAAAGTTGGTGTCGTGCGGCAGTGTGCGCTTCTTGCGCGGGAAGAAGCGATAGTCCGGGATGCCATAGTCGAGGAGGTTCTCGAGGCGCGAGGTGTAGAGGTCAACGTAGCGGGTCATGAAGGAAGAGAATAGCGAAGGCGAGTGCGAGGCGGCGGTGAAGACGGAGCCAAAGTTGGGGTTGATGAGCTCGTTCATGTTGGCGCGGATGCGAGCCCGGTCACGGTCGAGGAGATCGAGGTGGTGCAGCACGGACGTGGCGTTGGGATCCTCGGGGATGGACCACTGGATGCGGCGCATGAGCTCCTCGATGAACTGCATCTTGAGCGAGAGCAGCTCGTAGTCGGCAGTGCGCTCAACCTTGATCTCGTGCTCGAGCTCGCGGATGATGGCCCCGGTCCACCAGCCGTGGTAGCGCGCCGGGGTGCGCAGGTCTGCGAAGAGGTGGTCGCCGATGTAGAGGACCTTGGAGCCGTTCCAGCCGGTCATGCGCATGAGGTCGTCGACATTGCCCTTGACGTAGGCCTTGCCCGCGTCGAGGCGGTCGACGGCGGACCAGTTGATGCGGCGGTGCTGCGGGTGCTGGTGCGTGGGCGGGTCGGTGGCGGCGGCGGCGCCGACGGAGGCGGCGGACTCGAGGTCGATCTGGCGGAACGGGTTGCTCGAGGAATAAAAGGCGGGCTTCTCGGCCTCGCAGGCCACGACGCGGAAGAGCGACATCCAGTCGTCGCCGCACAGGAAGCGCATGCCGGCGTCGACGTAGTCGAAGCTAGAGTTGGACAGCACGAAGGGATGCACGCCTGAGGCGTTGAGCTCCTCGAGCAACTGGCGCAGCTTCGGGTTGGGCTTGAGATAGGTGTCCATGTCCGCCATGACGTTGCGGTGCATGAGGCCGCTGCGGTGCACGAAGGCGATGGAGGACGAGACGTCCTGGTAGATCGCTGCCGGCGAGAACTCGAGCTCGTTGCTAAAGAAGTACTCGGTCACGTCGGACAGCAGGCAGGCCTCGGCCAGGCTAAACAGGTCGAAGATGCCGCGCAGGGAGTCCGTGCGCGCTGCGCGCCGCATGTGCGGGCGCCCCCCCAGCGCCTCGAGTGCGCTCTCGCGGTCCAGGCGCTGCCGCCCGCGGAAGACGCTCGTCAGGTCGACGCGGAAGCTCGGGTCCATCTTGTACAGGAGGCCGCGCTCCGTGTCGAAGGTGAGCCCGCGGATAGCGAAGGACGGGTCGTAGTGAAGCTGCGACCGCAGCGCCTCCGGGTACCGCCGCGCCGTCACCAGGTGGTCGCGCGCCTTGCGGAAGATCAAGTCCTGCAGCTCTGTCCGGTAGGAGGCCAGCGTAAAGTCATAGTCGAAGCCGATGGCCTCGATCTCGTCCATGTGGATCTCGCTATTGGCAAAAATCTCGCGTGGCGAGAACGACTCCTCGTCCGCCGAGTCGTTCTGCTTGCTCGCGTCGCGCAGCGCCCGCCGGAAGTCATCGTCGCGCAGGCCCTTGTACATGCGCATCAGGCTCTCCACGGACACCCCGCCCGCCGCCTTTTCGCCCGACCGCGCCAGCCGCCGCAGCAGCCCGGCGCTCGACGACAGCACCATGGCGCCGCGTCTCTTCGCTGCGCTGCGCGAGGCCGCGCTGCGCTAGGCCACGCTGCGCTGCGCCGCCGCGCGCGGGCCGAGCGATCGATCGGAGCGTTTGTTTGCTTGCTTGCTTGCTCGCTCGCTCGCTCGCACGCACGCGGCTGGCAGCTGCACGTCGACGTCGTCGCTCCACCGACCGAGCCTTGAGCCATTCCACCGAGCGCAAGCGAGCTTGAGCGAGCGCACAGCGCGCGAATCCATCACCACTGGCAAACGCCACGTGCGCCACATGACGAGATGATGGAACGAACGAGCGGCGTTCATCAAACCGGCGTTCATCAAACCGTTCACTCGTGAAGGAAAAAAGACAGCTACCAGGTCATGTCATTCCGAGCTGCCAGGTCATGTCACAGGTCATGTCAGATCATGCCGTCCGACGCAGAGTGACAGCTCTGCATTGCGCCGCGTCTCACCATGATGAAGTCATCGTCGGTGCTACACTACTGCACTCGCACCGCCGCGGAAGCGGACCAAAGAGTTTGGCTCGTCCCAAGGCGGGCACACGCCATTGTGCCTCCCCTTGACTGCGAGTTCTCGAATTCGTCATGGAGATCAGGACTGCCGCACAAAGCTGCCCTGACGGAGGCACAATCTCCGCCCGCGCACGCCCTGCATGCCCGATGATCCAAGATGAATATTGCCTTCCCCCGGGTCATCATGCCAGTGCCTGCCCGTCGTGGCCCATGGTTCTGACTTCTAGTCGGTCGCGCGCGAGCGAGCCGTGACGCAAAAGCAAAGGCGCGACGACACTGATGATGACTAAGCAGTAAGTTATCAGCGGCGTGATGGAGCAAGAGCGCCCGACGCCGAGCGCACGAGCGCCCGAGCGTCCGAAAGCCAGCCTAAATCCCAGACAGGCGTGCCTCGAGTCGAGTGGCGCGCGCCGGTAAAAGGCGAGGAAAGTCCGCAAATCCGAACCGAGTAGAGGTGCGCGCCAGTACACACCCGGTTGAAACTGTCGATGCCGGCGCTCAAATACCCTCGCTCGCGGTGGTTCTGCGCGGCTGCGCTTCCTCTTCGCGGTGCAGGCTTGCCCCACCCGGGCGCCTGCTTGCCTGTCTCCCTGCCTGCCTGCGTCGCGTGCTCGCGTGGCAGCAGTCCTCCCTGCGTGCCGGCACGGGCGGCGCGGCGACGCGCGCATCAGGTCGCGCGGTCAGCCAGTCAGAGTTAGGCAGCGAGCAAGCTTGCCGACCGCCAAACAAACAGCTAGTTGGCTCGCCTCACGTCGCCGCGCCAGCCGGCCAGCCAGCCAGCCGGCCAGCCAGCCAGCCAGCCAAATCTCTGACGCGGCTCGCACGCGCGCGTCTCGCACGCGCGAGAGGTGACGACGAGTGTCTCCACCTTGCAGCAGAAGGCGCTGGACCTGGTGCTCGTGCTGGAGCTGGAGCTCGCTGTCGAGTCCGACTCGGAGAGAGTGGTTCGCGCGACACGGTGCAAGCAGCCGGCTGGCCAGCCGGGCAGCCAGGCGGCCAGGCAGTCGGCCGGCTCCCGGTTGCTGAGCTCTCCTTTTCCTCTTTTCCTCGCTTGCTGCAAGGCAAGACACGCACGCGGGTCGTGAGGAGGCTGCAGTGCTGCAGGCGGCAGCAATCAGAGTACAGCGGCCGGCGGCCACGGCCGTGGCCGGCGAAGAGGGCGAGCCCCGCGCGGCGCCGCAAGACGCGTGGTCTGCCTAACTCTCGCTCTCTCGCTCTCTCGCCCTCGCCCGAACAAATCAATCAAGATGGGGTGCGGGCTGAGCCAGCCGCTCGTGAACGCGGCGACAACCTCCGTGTCGAGGTCGCGCCACAGTGGATACGACAGTCAAGCGGTGGTTTGGACGGCGCCCATGGTGGCCTCGTGGCTTAGCCTGCTGGGGCTGGCCGAATATGTTCCGCGGTTTCTGGAGAATGGTGTGGACGGGCCCACGCTGCTGGATCTGCGACGAGACCAGTTTGAGAGGTGTCTGGGCCTAAGCAACCCTTTGCACGAGGTTTCGCTGCGGCTGGCGCTCGTAGATCTGAAGCAGAAGATGATCGACTACACGCAGTGGGAATGGAACTGCACGGGCGTGCTGCAGTGGCTGGCGATGCGCGGGCTGGAGCAGCTGGTAGGGCGCTTCCACAGCGCTGCGGTGCACGGCAGTGTGCTGTTCCGTCTGACCAAGGCCGAGTTCGCGGCGCGCCTGCACGTGGGCGAGCTGGGCGAGTCGGAGCTCGTGCTGGACAGCCTGTGGTATGCGGTGCAGCGCGCGCGCGACGTGGGGTACCACCAGGACCCGACAAACTTTTTGGATTGGGGCCCGCTCCAGGTGCGCGGCTGGCTGGAGGACATCAACCTGGGCCACCTGGACGACGTATTCCGTGAGCACGCGGTCAACGGCACGCTGCTGCCGCACCTGACGCACCTCTCCCTGCGGCGCGTCATGAAGCTGAGCGAGATCCAGACGCTGGTCATTGCCAAGGCGATTCGCCGCCTGACGCGTGGCGAGATGCCCACGGCGTGCTCGTCGTCGGGTCCCGCGGTGGGACGGCGCACGTCGTCCTTTGGCTCGGGCGTGCGCACCTCCATCGCCACTTCCTTTTCGGATGACGAGTATTCTCAGCAGAGCGCCGGTGCCACGACCGCGTCCACCTCCATCAGTTCGCGCGGCAGCGGATCACGGCCTCATCGCAAGGGCGGCAAGGGCGGCAAGGGTCGCAAGTCCAAGGAGAACCAGGACGGCTTTGTGCACGCCCGCACGCTCTCCTCGACGCCCAATTTTGATGTCAACGACCTCGCTATCCAGATCTGAGTCGGGTCTGGGAGCGATGTCGGAGCGGTGCGCGCGTCGCAAGCAAAAGCTCTCAGAGAGGTGGTGATGACGATGATGATGATGATGATGTGATGCGAACCGGCCGCATTGCAGGTTTTCGCGCGCGAGCCAAAAGTAGAACTTCGACATTGGCGCCCTCCACCCACGATGGCGGCTGGGCGGCCTGTATTCTGTGTGATTGATGACTATCAACCGATCAATCGATCTTCTTAGTGATCTGTGCAAGCGAGGGATCGTGGCGGGACCATCGACCGGCACAAGCGTCGGCTCTGCCTTGCCTTGGCTCGAAGCGAACTTTCGCTGGACAGCGCGCGCACGACCTAACATTGCTGATACACATTGAGGCGCGCGGCGCGCCCGACACCTCGAGGTACGCCAAGGCACCTCGAGCCCCAGCTTCATTCCCGCAACGTATTGCGCAGCGAGTCAAAGATGCCAGGTACCTGGTAGATAAAATTCAAGGCTGCGGCTGCGTCGCAATCTGCGACAGTCCGAGCCAGTTGCCAGCCTGAGGACGCGGTGGCCCTTGAGGATCCCAGTCCAGATCCCTCCCTGACTGCCGTCTCTCCTCCAACGAGCTTGCTGAGCCACTGTCGCTGCAATTGCGAGATTTGCGCACTCGCTACGCTAAAATGTAGGCCTTAACTACGATGCAGGCACGTGGCATCATCCGACACACAACGCGTCGCCGCTTTTCGTCGCAACTGAGCTCCCTGAGCTTTTACCACCGTGGCGCTACCTTCCTTCCATTGGGCCAGCTGCCTCGGCGGGCTGGCGGGCTGGCTTGCGCTAACAACACGACGCTCGCCTGCGCGGGTGGCGGCTGCGCCGTGCCTCCGGCGCCGACTCGGACAGGACTCGGACTGTGACTCGGACTCGGAGGTCCGGGTCGACGCACAAGGCTACAAGCCCGGGAACCTGACCACTGGCAGGGTAGGAGTGGTAGGGCGTCAGTCATGCACGGGCTGGTGCGTCTGCATCGCGTGACTGACCGAGATGCACGGTACTATGTAGTGCCAGTGCAGTGGGTCGCGAACCCTGGCTCAGAGCGAGGTATCGATCTTTAGGCCGGCCACCTTGAACGATCTGCTAGGTCTGCCACTGGCGGACATCCCAAGCTAGCTTACTGTTAGGCGGGGTCACGTTTGTTGCTTCGCGAAGTCTGATCGGGTCTGTCCTCGCAGAGCAGCTCCAACGCTGAGAATCGCGGTCGACTTGGTCAGGGAAATCGTGGCTGGCGTGGAGCCGTGCTAGGCGATCATGGCAGCTCGGCCAGCCGGCCGGCCCGCTAGCGGCCCTGCCAAGCCAGACGGGTAGGTCTGGCGACGTCCTGGCGACGTCTAACAGGACATCCTGATCCTGACATGGATGACTGACGCTGATGTGAGGTCACGGTGGGGGGATCTCATCGCGGCTGCCCCGCAAAGCAGCCTGCTGCCAACGTGGCGATGCCTCCAACTCGACTTCAAGTTGGCCAGGCAAATCGCGGCTGACCTCGAGCCGCACACTGCTGCCAGTGGGTGATCATCAGCTCGGCCAGCCGGCCGACCAGCCTGCAGTGCCGGTCTGCTAGCCGGTCCGAGTCAAGTCAGCCGGCCAGGCGGGCGAGCGAGCGAGCGAGCGAGCGAGCGAATGAGCGGCTAGAGGGAGCTACCTTGGCAATCGTGCGCGACCGCCTATGTGAGTCGACGTCGCAGCTCTCTCTAGCCTAAGCTAGAGCACCCGCTCGCTCGCGCTCGCAGCTGGCTCGCGTGCGCCACTGCGCCGTACGGTGCTAGCACTGGGGCAGGCTGTCGATGCGCCGGCCGGCCGAGGTCCTTCCGGCCTGCTGCGGCCAAGCCTTGGGATCCTGACTCAGGACGGTCCGGCGCTTGGTCGCAACTTCAACTTGCACCGTGCGCCCGTGCGGCCACTGCTGGCCCGCTGCCACCGGCATCTGCCAAGCTCCGACTTGTTCATGATGGCTGGGCTGGCGCAAATGCCGCGGCGCCGCGCCGATTACACGCTCTCTCTTCCCATCGCGCGTGCGCACGCTCTCTCTCTCCCTCTGTCTCCGAGCAGAAGCAACGAGCAGAAGCAACAACCAAAGGCAACCAACGTTGAATGAAACGAAGGTGGAGCCCGGGGCCTGGCGGCGGCAGATCTGAGCCTGCGCCGTTGTCGTCCCCGCGGGCGCCTCGCGGCTCCGAGTCCAGGCTGCCGTGGATGGCGAGCAGCTCGTGCGTGATTTCGGCCATCACGGCCGACTTGCGGGCGTGCACCACGGCAAGAACCAGCAGGACTCGCGGCGCGACAGCTCGCCTCGCGCGCGGCACGCGAGCGAGCGCGCGAGCGTGCCGTCACCGCGCGCGCGAGCGAGGGTTGGACCGAGCGACCGGGAGACGGATCGCCGTACCGAGTCGTGAGTTGACGGCCTCTCGGAAATGAGCTTTGATATGTGGCAGCGAGCTGAGGCTCGCTTGGCCGCGGTCGCTGCTGGCGTTTTCTGAGCGAGTACCCCCCCCCCCCCGACTCCGACTCGGACTTGGCCAACCGCCGCCTCAAGTTGCCGCAGTGCTTGACATTGGCGAGGCGGCGGCAGCAATCAAGCATGCAAAGACTCGCTCACGCTCTTGTGAAGCTCGCACGCGGCGTGCGCAGCGGCCAGCGGTAAGAAGCCGTGCGAAGGCGAAGACTCGCGCGCGCCGGCGAGGGCACAACAGAGGTACGCAGCGATCGCGGGCGTGTGGAAGGATGGGGTGCACTGCATAAATGCGCGCCGTTCGAGCCTCTTCGAGGGCGACTAACAGTAAGATGCAGGAGGAAGAAGCGTTCCAGCTTGGCCGGGGAGACTCGGAGCTGCCGGAGCTGTCCTCGCCGATCGTTTCGTTCCGCTGCTGGCCGCAGACGACCAGGCTGGCGAGGCTGTGGCTCCTTGCTGGGCCTCCTGAGCGAGAGGCTGGATGGCTTGGCTTGCAAAGACGGATGCCACTGGCAGCCGCCAGCTCACTGCAGCGTCCAGCACGCGAGTCAGGCGTTGTCAGAGGCGGCCGCCAGTGACATGATGGCATGAAGTGTCATGACATGACATGGCACTGGCATGACCGAGTGTCCCACCTTTCGTGGGCCTCTCGACTCGAGCCTCGCCAGCGTCGCAGCGAGTCAAGGCCGCCACCCCGTGTCGGAGGGAAAAGCTTGCACGCGCGCGAGCGAGGCGTGCTTGCATTGCTTGGCGACTCGGAGCGAGCGAGCGAACCTTGCAAAACTCTCCGAGGCAAGGTCTCACAGCGCCTAGGTTGTCTCACAGCACCTAGCCTAGAAGACATGTCAAGCCGTCGCCACGACCGCCAATCGAGGGGCTAAAAAGGAAAGGCGTGGCACGGCTCAACGCCGCTTGTATCATAGCCCGCCGCCGGTCTGACTGTTGATGGTCCGAGTCCAGCGCGGTCGATCATCAGTCGATTGGCGGCGGTCGACACTGGCAGAGTCCTGCGCGAATTCTGCAGTTGTTTCGTTCGGCCTCCTGCGCGCTCGCTGATCACTTGAGTCTTGCGAAGCTCCTGGCAGCCGCGGCCGGTCGAGGAGTCGTCGATGCTCTCGCCGCTAGGATTGAATGACTTGCTGCCAGCCACGGTGCTGCAAGCGAGGAGCTAGCAAGCAGCTGGCTGAGAGTCTGCGACGCCTGTAGACCTCCAACTCGCCGCCGGAGCGGCTGTGGCACAGCGACGAGGGCGACGGCGCCGGCAAGGCGCTGCAGCGCCGTCAGAGTGGAGGCTGCTCGGCTCCTGGACGCAGGGCACGGCAGTCAGGGGAGCGCTTCGCAGCTTAGCGGCGAGGCGCAGGCTGCGCAAGCGACGTCCAGGCAAGGCGGGTCGCGCTGCCGCGAACGCAACGGGGGTGAGCTGCTCGAGCTGCCCGACGCCGACGTATAGCTAGCTAGCTAGCTAGAGCGGGGCGGGGCGAGGCGAGCTGCAGTGAGCGAGCACGCCAGGCTGAGCGAGATTCCCAAGACCAGGCGCAGTGCTGGCCATTGAGCCGAGGCGAGCTGAGCCGTCGTACAACGCTGTGCTGACGCGGGGCGAGTCGTGCAACGTGCAACGCGAGACGCGGCGACGGCGGTGGCCGAGGTGGCGCGAGCCGAGGCGGCGAGTCGAGACTCGCGAGTCTGCTTGGTTGCTTCACGAGCGGCTGCAGGAAGAAGCAGCCGCGCCTGTCACCAAGGTATCGCGGCGCGACGCGACGCGAGGCGACGCGAGGCGACGCGGCTCGCGCGCAGCCTTGCGGCAGCGAGTTCGAGCCCGAGCTGTTCCACTTGCCTCTAGCCGCCAGCCGGCCAAGCATAGCATTGGCATACCTACCTTCCGTTGACGGGCCGCGTTGAGCTAGGTAACAACTCGCGATCAGGCGCAGCGTTAGACGGACGGGCCGACCAGCGCGTGCTCCTGGCCGCGATCGCGTTGCGCGAGTAATCGAGGGAGCGAGTGCCGGCTGCAAGCTCGCTGTCGCTGCTGGCTGCGATCTCGCCGTCGCAGTCGCCGTCAATCTCGGACTGCGTCTGTATCGGGCGGCAGCTCACGCGCTCCTGGCGACGGAGTAGAGGTCCTCGCGCAGCGCGGAGCCAGGTGCCGGGCGCCGCGCCGTTGCCACGCGCCGCGCGACTGCGAGCCGCGCGCGCACGCGCCCTCCGCGCCGTCGACGGGCGGAGCGCGGCCCTGGCCGTGCGCGAAGCGGCGAACGAGCGAGCTAGCGCAGCGTGGCGCAGCGTGGCGCAGCGTGGCGCAGCGTGCAGGAGGGAGGGAGGGAGGGAGGGAGGGAGGGAGGGAGGGAGGGAGGGAGGGGCGGCAAGCGGGCGGTGTTTGGCAACTAACGGCCTGTGGCCCCGAGGTGCGGCCCGCGAGCGAGCGTGGCAGGCATTGCGACGCCTCGCGACGCGACGTGGTTGAGTCTGGCGACCGCCTTCCTTGGCAGGTTGGTGGACTGATCAAGAGCACGGCGAGCGTAGGCGCGGTCGCAGATTCGCAGCGCACCCAGCGGGCGGTCCGACAGCTGGTCGCGACTTGGGGTTCGGTTCGGGTGCGTAGGGCCCAGCCCACCACAGCCGCCTGAGCTGAGGGCCCACAGCACGAAACCCTGTCGACACCGTTGGGACAGCCACGGTCACGGCCGCACGAGCTCGCGGCCTCGCTCCTCTGCCTCCCGCCCTCTCCTTCGCGCGCCGCGTGCGTTCGCGCGCTGGAAGCCGCGCGACCGCCCGCCCGAGCAGGCAGTCTCTGGAGGCGCTCCGCGCGCTCCGAGCCGTCGGGGGCGGGGCGGGGGCTCCGGGCGGGGGGCTCCGCGCCGCGCAGCACAAAGCTGTGGCGTGCCGGGCTGGTTCGCGCAGCCAGGCGAGCAGCAGCCCAGGCGCGCAGCCCGAGCACCTCCCGGTTCGAAAACTGGCACGCTGTGGCCCGCAGGCGTGAGCACGCAAGTCCACGCCACAAGGGCCAGGGGTACTTTGTACTACTTTCCTAGGTCATTCAAGGGGCGGAGGGTGCCAAGGCGTGCCAAGGTAGGCAGCGGGCGCGAAGGAAGGAGGTCAGGGCCTGCCCAAGCTGATCGCTCGCGGCCAGCCACGCCGGCCGGTAAACCAATCATCAATCGTGGTCGGTCGGCCGCCAACGGCGGCGGCCGCGCGGCGAATTGCGCGAGTGCCGAGGCGGCTCGCGCGTCAGCGCCGGGCTGCCTGCATAAGCTGTTAAGCTTAGCTTGCGCCGCCCGGGTCGCGCGAAAGCTGGCTGCAGCTGCTGCCGCTGCTGCTGCTCCTGCTGCAGCGGAGCAGGGCGTTGCCGGAGGGAGGCGAGCGCCACCGCCACCGCGGCCGCAGCCACCGCAAGAGCCTCGCAGCTGCACCGCGCGGGCGCAGCGCGGCGCGGCGCAGCACGGCACAGCAGCACGGGCCCCGCGGCGAAGCAGTGTCGGAAGCGACGAAGGTACCCGGCGAGACGAGTTGAGCGCCTCGGAAAGCGAGCAGCGCAGCGACCAACCAAGGCGCGCGCCGTCGCGCTGCGCCGTGCTGAGTCGCGCGCCGAGGCGCGGCGGCAGCCACGCGGGGATTTCGTCCGCAGCAGCGCACATACGCGGCGCGCAGACAATCTCCGAGCAAAGGTGTTGGTGGTGGCAGGCAGGTGGCGGCGAGCGATCGATCGGGCAGCCAGCCAGAGCGAGAGCGAGAGCGAGAGCGAGTGGAGCGTGCGCCAGCGAACCTGCAGTCAGAGCGCGAGCGAGGGAGCGAGAAGCGCGCGAGTCGGGAAGGCTGGCGAGTCGAGTCGAGGCGATTCGACTCGCCTCGACGAGTCGAGAGTCGAGGCGAGGCAAGGCGAGCGAGACACCTTCGCTTCCCAGGAAGCCGCAAGAGGGACTGGATTTGTGCGGTTCAGGCGGAGGCGCCTTCCGGCGCCTCGGCCAGACTAACAGACGGAGCCTGGGTGGCGAGAACGCAGGTAGCTAGCTAGCTAGCTTGGCTAGCTTGGCAGGCGAGCTGCGTGTGAGGGATCAAGGCGAAGCTCGCGACTACAGCACAGCGCAGCGTAGCACGGTAGACTTCTGAGCTCGGAGCCTCGAAGCTGTCGCCACGGCGCCTCAGCTCCACCCTCCGGCGCAGGCGCCTCGTCAGCGTACGTGCGGCGTCGACAGCAAGCGGAGGCAGCAGCGCAGCGGCGTTCCCGTCACCCAGCGACGGGGAGCCGCGCCGCGCCGCGCCGTCAGGCTGTGGCCGGTGGTGGCGGCGACCATCCGGAGCCAGGCGCGCATCCCCGACTCGGACGGTGCGGTCCGGTACGGGTCGTACGTAGGAGTAGAGGGAAGGTGGCCGTGCAGGCGCCGACGCCTGGCTGGGCTGCCTGCCTGCCGCCGGCACTGCCCTGCCTGCAGCAAGAGGCAGCGCCAGGCCTTGCGCAGCGAGGCGTCCCGCCACCAACGACCGGCTGCCCGCCCGCCCGCCCTGCCAGACCGACACCGCGCTCGAGCAAAGCAAGGCAAAGCAAAGCGCGCAATTCGCGGCCGGTGTACGCCACGCGGCCATACGCTTGCGTCCTTTTTCAGGCCGAGGCAGGGGCGGCGTATGGCATCTGACCCGCGCGGCCCGGGCGTGAACCAGAGCCACATCCTGCGCAGACTGCGGAGGCGTCCATCGGACAGTTTGCAGGCTACGCGTGCCGGGGCGTACGAGGCCGAGGTGAACCGAGGGCAGCAGCAGTGGCAGCAGCACCAGGGCGAGCAAAACCAAAACCGCGACCCCCGCGCGGCGCACAGCCAAGGCGCCCCGGCGAACGCAGCAGGTACTGCTGCTGCTGCTGCTGCTGCTGCTGCTGCTGCTGCTGCGGCAGCCGCCGCCAAGCGCGAGTTCGGCGGCACGTGGCAGCCCTTGCCGCTGCCAACGCCACTGTCGCCCGCGGCGCGCGGGGTCGAAGACCAGCACCAGCCCCAGGAGCAAGAGCAGCGCGAGCGGCAGCAGGAGCTTGCGGCGCACGACCTGCGCTCAATGCAGGTCCACATGCGACAAGGCCCGAGCCCTTTCGATGACACTTTTGGCAACCACAACAGCCGGCACCGGGCACAATTTCACCAGTCCTCACGACAGCCGACAACAACGCAGCAAACCCAGCCCCAGCCATCCGGTGCTGCCGGCTACGAGGATGCGCTACTACGCGCGTACCTGGCGGGCCACCAACACCTACACCAGCAAGTTCAGCAGCACCTACAGCAGCCACGGCTTCAGCAAGAGAACCGGCCGCACGCGCTCACGGCAGCCAAGGCACCCAGCCTTCATCCCTTCCTTCGTCTGTCGCCACTCGCGGCGGCAGGCCAGCAGCAGCACCTGGAGCAGCACCAGCTGCAATTTCAGCCACCCCAGCAGACACACCCACCTCAGACGGCGCGGCACCCACCAGAGCTCGCGGCGCTTGCCCAGTTTCTTGGCATCCAGCTGACACCACCGCCGTCGTCAGCCCTAAATCAGCAGCAACAACAACAGCAACAGCAACAGCTGCAGCAGCTCCAGGGGCAGCAGCTCCAGCACGAGCACCTGCAGGATCAGCAAGGCTTCTTTCATCACGATTCGGGCCACCTCGTGCTCACACCAGCGCAACAGCAAGCCTTAGAGGCCATGCTGCTGCCGGTGCACGGTTCAACCGGTTCGACTGGTTCAACCGGAGCGGCGCTTTCCGGTTCATCCTCTACCGTGCGTGACTCGGTGCTTGGTCCCGCTTCGATGCCCGTCCCAGCCTCCGCCTCCGCCTCGACGTCTGCCTCTGCCTCCGCCTCCGCGTCCGCGTCCATGCCGCACCTCTTCAGCCCGCAGCGAGCTGCATTCAACACCCCGGAGCCCTCCGACACTCATGCGAAGCTCATCAGCGCTGCGGCAGCCTCTGCCGTCACCTCGGGCGAGTCGCCCCGACCTCTAGCCGGTATCGGCCACGAGATGCTCGCACAGCTGCAAAACGTGGTGGCAAACCCAATCGCCTTGCTCTCAGCCCTCACAAATCGCCCCATCGACCCGCCGCCTACGTTGCCAAACACCACCTCCGCAACCGCTGCTGCTGCTCCTGCTGCTGTGGCGGCGGCGACGGCGGCGACGGCGGCGGCGGCTGTGCACGATCGGCGACTGGCACCACAAGCCACGAGCCCAGGCGGTCGCAAACGTGCCCGAGAGGAGATCTCTGGCTTGGCACCCCGGCCCGGCGAGGGAGAGTCCGGCGCTCAGCTGGCCGATGGCAACGCCCAGTTCTGGCGGCATCTCGTCTCACAGGGCATCTCGCTCGACGCGCTCATCTCCGTGGTCGGCTCGCGCAACAACCTCAGCCACATCCCGTATATGACGCCCGACACTGTCGACAGGCTCCAGGCGCTTCGTCCCATCGAACGCACCAATGATGGCTTTGTCTGCGACATCTGCGCCAAGCCCTTCGGCTACAAGCAGCACCTGCAGACGCACATCAAGACCGTGCACATGGGCATCAAGACGCACGCTTGCGAGCTTTGCTCCAAGCGCTTTGGAGAAAAGTCTGCGCTCACCAAGCACATCAAGACCGTGCACGCCAAGTCACGCCCGCATCGCTGCTCCGTCTGCGGCAGCTCCTTTGGCCAAAAGGCGCACCTGAAAAAGCACCGCCAGTCCAAGTACGGTTGCGCCGTGCGCGCTGGCAACAGCAAGGACTGCGACTCCACGCCTTCACCCGCCCCCAACGACCTCGACTGCCAGCAGTCTTCCCCGGGCTCGCCCTTTCCGCCCTCGCCGCTCTCCATGCGCGATGACTCGCTCCCCAGAGGCTCGCCCGTGGCTGCTCCGCCCGACATTAACAGACTCCTGTTGCAAACGCAGGCTCCTGCCATTGCGTCCTCTTCCTCCTCCTCCTCCTCCTCAACTTCAGCCTCCGCAAGGCCACCTCAGACTCTTCTTGCGAGCAGCGACCGCTGTGATGACCAAAAAGATGGTGATGATGGTAATACGAGTCGCGCTTCTCATCGAGCCTGACATTTCTTTGACATTTGCGGCAACGCGATGCCAGTGGACCAGTGACGTACACTCTGCAACACCATCGAGTGATTGTTTTGGCCACCAAAAGTTTTGCCCTGCCTCGCACGGTCGCATGCAGCATACTGTCACCAACTCTTTTGACCCCTGAATGCAATGACTATGTTTCTACTTTCGTTGATTTGCCACGCCACTGATGCGCAAGTCGGACTCGTGGCTCGCCAGCCAGCAACTTGAAGAGCTAAAAGAGCCTGCAGTGGTTCTCTCGGTGCCTGTAAGCGTGACTGTCAGTGAAAGGCCTGCTTGTGGTTGCAGTGACCGTGCGTACCATCTTGCGAGTAGCCTGCGGGGACCCGGTCCCCGCTCGCAGAGGTCCGTTGCGCAGAGTAAAACCTTGATCTTGACAGTGAGCATTGGCGAACCAATTACAGAGTCTTTGTTTTGAGTCACAGCATCTGGTGCCCTCAAGCACACTGGCTGGCTTCGCCCCAGTTCGTCCGAGGCGCACGCAGCCCCTTCAGGCGGCATCGCCTTCGTTCAGGCGGCATCGCCTTCGTTCAGGCGGCATCGCCTTCATTCAGGCGGCATCGCAGGCCGCAGCGCAGGCGGTATCGCATCGACAGTCATCGCACGCGGCGTCTCAATCGGTCGCCGCCGCCGGCGCCGCCGCCATCCCCGCCGGCGAGCATGTCGGGCGCGAACCTCAAGCAGTGCGGGTCAGCGCCTACGCTGCCGGGCACAACGCCGCACGCGAAGCCGCAAGCTCTCGCCGCCATCAGTCGGGCGCACGCCGCGCCGTCGGCGCAGCCGCTGTTGCACGTGTCAAGAATCGCGCGTCGGGATCAACTGCGTCGCGAGGCGGACGCCGAGGCGCTCGCCGCAAAAAACGAGCGTCTACGCCGCGAAAATGACGTCCTACTTCATGAGGTGTCGCGCCTGCGCGGCGAGGCCAACGACCACGCAGCGCTCGTGCGAAATCTTGAGACTCGTGTCACCAAGGCCTCGCTACGCAGCGAGAAGCTTGTCGACGCGCTCGCCGCGTCTAGCCCTGCGGCCGGCGGCGCTGACCATGGGCCTGGCTCGCGCGTCGAGGATGACAGCTTGCGCCGTGCGCGCGTACGCGCGCGCACCAAGCTGGACTGGGGCGGCTCGCACGATCTTGCTTTCAAGCGCGCACTGCAGGCGTTGACCGCCGAGCGCAACGAGGCACTCGTCCGCGCGCAGGCCGCCGAGAAGCAGCTCGTGCTGCTCCAGCGTACCTGTGACAACATGGACCGCGACCTGCGGGAGTTGGCCTTCCAGCATCGCTTCGCCAAGGAGGAGAGCACCGCCACGCTCAGTGACCTCGCTGGAAGCAGCAGCTCCTCCCATGTCCCGCCAGCGCACCTCGCGCGCGCCTCCATGGCGACCGCGGCCACGGGCCCGACTGGGGCCAACACGCGCACCTCCATGGCGAAGCGGCGGTCCACCATCGCCGGCGCGGCGGGACTTTCTGCCGCCGCTCCAGGCGCCGGCGCGGCCTCGCCCTCTGAGGATGGAATCCACCATGAGACGCTGCTGGCCGCCGCCGAGTCTGCCATCGTCGAGGAAGACATGGCCGCCAGTGACGAGGAGGAGGACGCCGACAGCACCCACGGTCGCGAACGCCCGGACACCATGCTCTTGCTCCTTCGCCAGCTGTACACAAAGGTGGGCCTACCACGCACGCGCCCGGCGCGCGCGGTGCTCGCCGACGACGCCGATGGCACAGACGCCGCCGCCGCTGTCGATGATGAGGAGGAGCGCATGTCCCGCGCCGTGAAGCGGGCGCAGAACTTCTCCCGGTCCCAGGCGCGCCACCTCATCGAGCTCGTGCACAATCTGCAGGGTTGCGCCAACGAGCTCTTTCACCTCTCGCAGTACGCGCCTGAGGCCTCTCTCGTTGGCGCTGGCGCTGGCGCTGGTGGCGCCGCCCTCAAGAGTGGCGTCCAGGCGGCGCCGCCCACCGGGCCCGCCGCCCTCGTCGACTTCTTCGCGCGCGTTGGCGAGGCCTGCCGCGCCTTCGCGCCAGGCGTCAAACACGTCACGCTCTGGGTCCTCGACTCCGAGGCCCAGACCATGTGGACGCGCAGCGCGCGCAACGGCAGCGAGGTCACCTTCAGCTTCGCCGACGAGGCCTCGAGCGGGATCGCGGGCCACGTTGCGCGCACCGGCCGCTGTGTCGTGCTCAACAACTGCACGCTCTGCGACCAACCCGGCCTTCACTACAACGCCAAGGTCGACCACCTCGGGTCCTCGCGCGAGTTCGCCGCCGCCGCCCAGGGCGGCGAGAGCTTCACGCGTCAGAGCCTTGCCACCATCCCGCTCTTCCGCCGGTCTGCCGCACACGCGGCCGCGGCAGCCGCAAGGGAGATCACGTCTCGCGAGGACGGTTCTGAGGAAGGCGCCGTGCCCGTCGCCGTGCTTCAGCTCTCCAAGTCCGCCTCGCGTTCGCAGTCCGTGTCCCGGCGAGTCTTCTCCGACAGCCAGACCCTGGCACTCAGCCTTCTCGGTCATGCCGCCGTCTGGGTGCTCGACAACCTGCGCGCCATCCAGGTGGTGCGCTCGCGCGACCACGCGCTGCAGGCCCTTCTACATTTCCCGCACGACATCCTCGCCAAACTCTCTGTGCCACCCGAGGCACGCAAAGGTGAACCCGCCAAGGTTGAGCTCCTGCGTCGCCTCGAGCACCAGGTCGTTGCGGCCACGCCCGGCGCGCGCCGCTGCCGCATTTTCGCACTGCGCCCCGCTTCCTCCGCCACCGCCCTCGCCTCCTTGCACTGGGTCCCGGTCAAGTCCTACTCCTCGCTGCACTATGAGTCGGACGACTGGGACCACATGGTGCGCAGCTCCTGCGCCGCTAACGCGGGCCTCGCGGGCGACCTCGTCGCTGCTGGCGCCAGCGCCGCGCCGCTGCGCCTCGAGGACCCCTACAATGACCCGCGCTTCAACGCCAACATCGACCTCGAGACTGACGGTCTCGCGCTCGTCTCCACGCTCATTGTGCGGCCCCGCACCGCCGTCGCCGACGCCGCCGTCCTCGGCGTCATGCAGGTCTCCATGCCCTGGCTTCCATTCGCCTCCCCGGCTCACGTCGAGTCCATCGCGCAGGACCTCGCTCCACAGATTGCTCTCGCCATCCAGCTCGCCCGCATCGACCCTGCCACCTAAGAGTAACTAACGTTGATGAATGTATGTTGTAACCCACACTATCGCACAGATGAACGCTCGCTCGCCTGAGACCGATTGCTCAAACAGCAAGCTACTAAGAAAGCTTCTCAGTTAGGTGTCCAGCACGTCCACATCCCGTGGCCGCCCGTCCGCGTCCACCTCAAGCTTCGCCATAACGCTCGCCATCGCAGACACCTCCTGGTCCTGGTCCTGGTCCTGGTCCTGGTCCTGTGCTTGCGTCTGCGTCTCCTCGGCAACGGTGACAGCAGCCGCCTCGGCCTCCTTGGCGTCCGTGGCGTCCACCAATTCCGTCGCAGAGCCGTCCGGGGCCGGCGTCGCGGCCTCGAGCGCCTCGGCCGTTTCCTCCTCGAGCTCCATGGCCGCCAGGAACTCCTCAGGGTCGTACACGACGCGCAAAAGGAGCGAGCAGCTCGGGCAGGGCGCCAGGTCTTCGGCGCCCAGCAGGTCGTCCACTGTAATGAAGAAGTCGTCGCCGCACGGACACGGGTACGTGTACGCGTCCTCCGCCTCGGCGAAGGTCATGGCGTCCAGCGCCACGTCGTCCCACGCCGCCATCTTCTCCTCCTCCTCCTCCTCCTCCCGCCGCTGCCGCCGCCGCTGCCGCCGCTGCCGGGCGCGAGCCTCGCCCCGTGGTTGGTGGTCTGCAGTGTCTGGTCCGTGGCCATGGCGGCGGCCATCGCCATGACCGCCAGCGGCGCGCAGAGCGCCATGGCGCGCGGGTGAGGGGCGCGCGCGCGGGCGAGCGGCGTCCGACGCGGCGGCCGCGCGCGCGCCGCGGGCCCCGGGGCGGCGGGGCGGGCGGCGATGAGGTGGTGGCGCTGGTGGCGCGCGGCGGCCGGCGCCCTGGAGGCCGCCGGCGCCGGCGCCGTGGCGCAGCTGGTGCGCGCGCGGCGCGGCAGGCTGCGGCTGCTGGCGGCCGGCGTGAGCGAGGACCGCGCGCGGGAGCTGGCACGCGAGCCGAGGCCAGGCTCGAGGCGGCCCGAGCACCGCGTGACCTGGGTGCACGCGGCCTCCGTCGGCGAGGGCCTCGCCGTGCTGCCGCTCGTGGAGCGCCTGGTGCGCGAGGCCGACGCAGGCGGCCACGAAAGGGCGAGGGTGGTCATGACGTGCAGCTCCGCGTCGGCGCTGGCCGTGGTGCCCGCGCGCCTGGCCGACGACGTGCGCGACGCCGTCAGCTTTGGGCTGGCGCCCGTCGACCTGCCTGGCCGCGTACGCGGCTTCCTCGACGCCTGGCAGCCGGCCGCCGCGCTCTGGGTCGAGTCCGAGCTCTGGCCCTGCACGCTGCTCGAGCTGCACGAGCGCGGCACGCCCGCTGCCCTCGTCAACGCCCGCCTGTCGCCGCGCTCCCTGGCGAGGTGGCAGCTCCTGGCCCCTGGCCGCGCGCTCCTCGCCTCCATGCTCTCGAGCTTTGCGCTCGTCGTGCCGCGCTCCAAGGACGACAGGGCGCGCATCGAGTCTGCGCTGCCCCGCGGGTCGCGCGCCGTGGCGGCCGTGGTGGACCTCAAGATGCTGCACCGTGCGCCACAGCGCGCCAACTCGCGCGTGCAGCACGTCTTGGAACCCGTGCAAGACCTGCGCCGCCGCGCATGGGTTGCGGGCTCCACGCACGCCGACGAGGAGGTCGAGATCGCCCGCGCGCACCTCTTACTCGATGGCCGCCTCGGAAGCGCTCCGCTCACCGTCCTGGCGCCTCGTCACCCGGAGCGTTGCGAGCTCGTGCTGGCGGCGCTGCGCCGCGCGCTTCCGCGCGGTCGAAACGTTGCCGTGCAGCGCCTGAGCGCGCTCGCCTCGCTCAGCCCCGCCGATCGCCACGCCGCGACGCAGGCTTCCACCATCCTCCTGGTCGACTCGCTTGGCCTCTTGCCAGAGCTCTACGCAATGGTCGACGTCGCCTTTGTGGGCGGCTCGCTGCCCGCCAGCCACTTCAAGGCTGCACACAACACGCACGAGCCGCTCCACGCGGGTTGCGCGCTCGTCCTCCAGGGCTCTGCCGCCCTCGAGCCCGCCGGTCCGCGCGTGCTTCCCGTCGCTGACGCTGCCGACCTCGCTGCCCAGGTCGCGTCCCACCTCACGCGCAACGCCGCCTTGCCGCCTCAGCCTGTCAGGGCGCTTACCGACGCGGAGCCCAGTCTCGACGTCCTCTGGCTCCTCGTGCGCAGCCACCTGCGCATCGGCGAGGCTCCGCCGTCTGTGACTGTGCGTCCCTCCCCTGTAGCATCATAGTAATCGTTCCATCCGACTGCCTTTTGTCCAACGACCTCGATCCCGTGGCCAGTGGCGATACTGGCGAGCAGCCGCGAGAGCGACATGACTCGAACTTGAACTCGGACTCGGACTCGGACTCGGACTCGGACTCGGACTCGGACTCGGACTCGGACTCGGACTCGGACTCGGACTCGGACTCGGACTCGGACTCGGACTCGGACTCGGACTCGGACTCGGACTCGGACTCGGACTCGGACTCGGACTCGGACTCGGACTCGGACTCGGACTCGGACTCGGACTCGGACTCGGACTCGGACTCGGACTCGGACTCGGACTCGGACTCGGACTCGGACTCGGACTCGGACTCGGACTCGGACTCGGACTCGGACTCGGACTCGGACTCGGACTCGGACTCGGACTCGGACTCGGACTCGGACGCGGCCAAGCCCGACTCTTTACCTTGCTTGGGGCTGCGACTGACTGATGAGACAAGGGGCTCACCCGCCGCGCCAGGGCCCGGGACCGCCAAGGGAAAAAGTTTTTCCAAGCGCGGCAGCGGCGCGGCGCCGACACAGCACTGCCAAGCGGCAGTTGGATTCGGAGCGCCGACCGAAGAACGGCGGACCCCGACGCAAGTGCCGGCGGCAGCGGCGGCGGGCGTGGCGCGGAGCGCGACTACGAGCACGTGCGCCGCAGGCCCCGTGTGCCGGACCCTCGAGAGGCGCGGGATGGCGGCGCGCATCTTGCTCAGTTGGCTGCACGCGCGCGACCTTGCGCCAGCCGCGGGCGAGCTCAAGCGCAACGGGGCGAAGCGTGCGGGGGGCGAGGAGGACCAGGCGCGAAAGGTATCCCTAGCCAAACGCGATGCGACGTCGAAGGCCGAACGCGATCGCCACGCCAAGCGCGAGGCGGAGGTCACCTTGGACGAGGAGGTGATTGTCCTCGACGGCGACCACTCGGGTCCTGATGGTGAGACGGGCGCGGGACGGGCCTCTCTCGAAAAGAGGCCTGCGCCGCCGTTCCTTTCTCGCGGGGTAAAGCGCACAGCTCCCAAGCGCGACCTCGCGCTGCTGTCCCAGGAGGAGTCCACGGGCGCAGGAGATCACGACAGCGTCGTCGTCTTGAACGGAGACGACTCCGAGGTGGAAGAGCCCGCTGAGGTCAAGCCAAGTCTGACAAGTGCGCAGGCGTGTCCACGGCTTGTCGCGCCCGCGCCATCGCGGCTTCGTGATGAGGACGGCACAACGCACGACGACGACGAAGAGGAGGCTGACGCAGCGGAGACCCACGAGCGAAGTGCTGCAAGCGTTAAAACCCGCGCGCGCAAGCACCAAATCCTTAAAAAGATGCCTGCGCCCAAGCGCAACCGGCACGAGGCCAGCCAAGCGCCTCGGATGAAGCAAGATCCTCCCTATCACTTCGTGGATGTCGAGCTGGACCCCTCGGCAAGGAACCCATGCATGAACAATAGCGTCACTGCAGAGCTGCCATCCACAAGAGGTGACCTCGCGCTGAGGGGCTTAGCAAACAGGGAAGCGGCGAGCGGTGTCGAACGACTTCCGCCCGTGGCGAAACGATGCAAGTTTCACGGTTGCGTCAAGTACAAAAGGTGTGCTGGCTTCTGCATACTCCACGGGGGCTTTAGGACCTGCGCGTTTGAAGCGTGCACCTCGAAAGCTGCTGCGAAAGGTCTGTGCATCGCGCACGGTGGCAGGCGGCGCTGCCAGCATCCAGACTGCGAGAAGAGTGCAAACGGGGTGGGCCTTCCTTTTTGCATCGCGCATGGTGGTGGGCGTCGCTGCCAACATCCAGACTGCAACAAGAGTGCAAAAAGCGGCGGCATTTGCAAGACGCACGGTGGCGGGCGGCGCTGCCAGCATCCAGACTGCGGCAACAGTGCAGCCAGCGGCGGCCTTCCTTTTTGCAAGGCACACGGTGGCGGGCAACGTTGTCAGCATCCGGACTGCGGCAACAGTGCAGCCAGCGGCGGCATTCCTTTTTGCGCCACGCACGGTGGCGGGCGGCGCTGCCAGCATCCAGACTGCGGCAAGAGTGCACACGGCGGTGGCTCTCCTTTTTGCAAGACGCACGGTGGCGGGCAGCGCTGCAAGCATCCAGATTGCGACAAAAGTGCAGCCAGCGGCGGCCTTCCTTTTTGCAAGGCACACGGTGGCGGGCGACGCTGCCCGCACCCAGGCTGCGACAAGAGTGCTCGCGAAGACGGCCTCCCCTTTTGCCTCACGCACGGTGGCGGGCGGCGCTGCCAGCATCCCGACTGCGGCAAGAGTGCACCCGGCGGTGGCATGCCCTTTTGCATCGCGCACGGTGGCGGGCGGCGCTGCCAGCATCCGGACTGCGACAAGAGTGCACGCCGCGGCGGCCTTCCCTTTTGCATCGCGCACGGTGGCGGGCGACGCTGCTAGCATCCAGACTGCGACAAAAATGCTCGCGACGTCGGCCTTCCTTTTGGCAAGGCACACGGTGGCGGGCGACGTTGCCAGCATCCAGACTGCTACAGGATGGCTAGAAATGGTGCCACTCACTCGTGCACAAGGCATGGTGGCGGACGGCGCTTTTTGCAACCAGGCCGTGACAAGAGCATTCGAGGGGGCGGCTCTTCCCTCTGCATGGCGCACGGCAGCAGGCGCCGCTGTCAAGTGTCAGCCTGTCCCTGACTTCCCGCTTCACGACTTGCCTTATGCTGCGTGCGCAAAGCGCGTTGACAGGCTATTGTCGCTGTTGTCAACGCGCTATTGCAACGCGCCAATGCCAACGTGCTAGATGAGTGGGCCAGGCGATCCTGCCTGCACAACAGGAAAAAGAAAAGCATGCGTCATCCAATGTGGTCGTATTTTAGAATGTTGAAACTAAGGAGTGCTTGCGCGCTCTTTCAGTGCCGTGGTCCTTGGACCACAACCCTGTAAAGCCTTGTTCGAGTCATGTTGAAAGTGGCAGGGCTACCTCAGCTCGACCCCCAACCGTACAAGCCAGCATTCCTGTCTGCTTGCAAGGCACGTGGCACATGGCGAGGTGAGCGCTTGGCTCGCCCATTCCCACGGCCACGACCCCCAGGAACGGATCTCATGCCGAACCCTGCTCGCGCGTGCGCGTCTCTTAAACACACGTAGGCCGTGCCCCAGCCCCAGCGCCGGCATGGCGCGTGGCGTTCTCGTTGTCTTTTCTCCATCAAGACGCCAGGCTGGGGCAGGCGTCATTGGTGCTCTTTTGTCCTGGGTCATGTCCTGTCCTGTCCTGTCCTGTCCTGCCTTTGTCCGGCATGTTGCGGCCCTGCTCGCCAGCTTGGGTACTTTGATTAGGTGCTGGGCGCGGGTGCGGTCTTGCGCGCGGAGCGGAACTTGCTGGCGGTGCGCTCGAGGGCGCGCTCGGTCATAAAGTAGGACTTGAGGACCTCAAAGGCGGCGAAGCGGATGGCGTTGTTGGGCACGACCTTGAGGGCGTTGGCCGTCATGCCCTTGTAGTAGCCGGCGATGCCCTCGTCCTTGGCGATGGTGACAAATGCGTTGACGGTGGAAGAATAGGTCTTGCCGGCCAGCTGCATTCGTCGACGGACCGTGTCGAGCGGGTAGCAGGCAGTCTGCGCAATGATGCCGGCCAGGGCGCCGAGGCCAAGGATGACGGCCGGGTTGCGCGACTTGAGCTCCTGCTTGGTCATCTTGACGTCGCCGTAGTACCAAGTCTTGAGGGTGTCAAAGGACGCGAAGTTGATGGCGATAAAGGGCGAGAGGGAGAGCATGGCCGGCGTGTAGCCCTTGTAGAACGTGCGGATGCCGTTCTCGGCGTAGACAGAGCGCACAGCGTCGCCGATGCCGCGCAGCTCGGCCTGCGTCTGCAGGCGGATGCGCACAACGTCCATGGGATGCGTGACGGTGGCGGCCGTCATGCCGGAGAGCGCGCCAGAGAGCAAGCGCACCGGGACGGTCATCTTCTCGCCCTCGTCCAGCAGCATCGCCTTGTACTTGTCGTAGGCCACGAACTGCGTGGCGGTGTGCGGCACGACGCGCACGCAGTTGGTCAGGTTGCCGCGCCACAGGCGCATGATGCCCTCCTCCTGCACGATGCGGCGGACGGTGCCGACGATGGAACCATACTTGCCCTCGGTGCCCTGCAGGTGCGAGGTCTGCATGAGAATCTTGACGCGGTCCAGCGGCGCCACGGTGGTGCGCGCGATCGCGCCGGCCGCGCCGCCGCACGCCAGCGACGTCAGCGTCTTCTGCAGCTGCATGCGCGACTTGATCATGGCATCCTCGGCCTGCAGCTCGCGCTGCTCCAGCTGCTCCACCTTGTTGTTGAGGCTCTGCACGATCTTCACCAGCTCCGCCTTGGACAGCGCGTTGATCGTCTCCTCGTTCAGCGTCTCGCGCGTCGAGTCCTTGGCCGCCTCCAGGTCGCGCTTGGCCTTGTCCAGCGCCTCCTCCGCGGCGCGCACCGCCACCTCCGCCTCCTGCAGCGACCCGGGCGCGATCGTCGACCCGCGCAGCACCATCCTGCCCGCCCCGCCTGCCCGCCTGCCTGCTGCCTGCCTGCTGCCTGCTGCTGCCTCCCCGCCTGCCTGCCGCCGCTCCGCCGCCGCCGCTCGACTTGCCGGACTGCCGCCGCCGCGCGCCGCCGCGAGCCGGTCGTGCTCGGGCGCCCGCCGGGTCTCACTACATTATAACTTTAGTTACTGACCGACTGACTGTCTGCCAGTGCCGCCACCGCGCCAACTCGACTTGTTCAAGTTGCGCGCCGCTGCGCCGCCGAGCCGCGCATTGCGCGCAAGCGGCGCAACGTCGACGTCGACCATCAATAGCAGCCAGCTCTGGCTGATCTGGTTGATCATCGCAACCAACTCAGGTTTGTTAGCGCGGAAGCAAGGCCAGGCCACGGCAAGCCAGGTTGAAGTCGTGGACATGAGGAGGGGGACACCTCCTCGACTCTACGGCAGTGCAGAGGTGAACGACCGAGGGGGCGCAGAGCCGCGCGCGGGAGGGCTTGTCGCGGCACAGAGGAGGGCGGGCGAGCTGCGGCGAGCAGCGGCGAGCAGAGGAGGCGGAGAAACCCGGAGGGCCTCAGCTTGTGAGGCGGCTGCGAGCGACTGCTAGCGAGCTAGCGAGGGCGTCGATGACATGGGCCACGCACGCGCCACACGATGCATCGATGCCTTCGGTGGGAAAGGGTGGGCCTGCCGCCTGTGTGCAGCCGGGCCTGTCATAATTACTGCCAGTAAGAACGGCGGAGGTGACGCGTGCAGAGATGAGCGCAGCACAAGCACAATCAGCGTGGGGTAGGGAGGTGAGAGGGCTGCACAAACAAGACGCACGCGGCCACGCGGTGCGCCGTAACGTTACGCCTGGCTGGTGGCAGAGCAAGCGCGACAACCTCCGAGTGCCAATGCTAGTGACAGCCTGGCGCGTTCGCTAGCCGAGGCCTAGCATGGTACTAAGGTTCACTGCAAGGCACTGTCAGGCACTGTCTGTCAGAGATGAAGGTGGCCATGGCCATGGTTGGTGGGTGACAAAGAGTGTGCAACGTCGCGCATGGGGTGCGCGCACGCACCCTTGGTTCGCAATCACAAAGCGTCCAAGTTGGCGCGCACTCACCGCAAGCCAGCACAGTGCAAGCATGGACCCATTGCCGCGCAGCGTGGGACGGCAAAAGTGGATCAGGGCTCGGCTCAGCGCTCAGCTCAGGACTTGGCTCAGGACTTGGCCCAGGGCTGGCTCGCCCTCAGGGTTCGGCTCCGAGCTCTGCTTTGGGCTGGAGCTCGAGCAGAACTTTTGCGCAGCGGAGCGGGGTGCGGCGACGCGCCACACGCAGCGGAGAGGGGTGTGGCGACGTGCCGCACGCAGCGGAGCGGGGTGCGGCGACGCGCGACGCGCGGTCGACGTCATGGACAAGAGCGAGTTGCTGGAACTGCTGCGACTGTCGAGCCGCGCCAAGGCGGAGGGCGGGTGGAAGGGCAGCTGCGACGGCAAGACGCCCCCGCCCTTTGGGCGCAGGAGCTGGACCAGTGTCAAGGCCTTCAACGAGGCGACCATGGAGCCGTGGTTCGAGGACAAGGCCACCAAGCAGAAGAAGGCCAATAAGGCCAACGCCATCCGCCTGCATCGCCGCCTGAGCCAGCAAGCGCTGCTCAACAGCGGCAGCAGTTCGCGCAAGAGGTCATCGCCAATGGCCCAATACGAGGCGCACCTTGCAGCTGAGCACGGCCCGGAGCTTGGCCGCGCGCTTGCGCACGGCACCGCCTGCACGTACCCTGGCGTGACCATCGGCGACAAACCGCAGACGCGCGAAAGCAAGGACCACGTTCGCCGTGCCAAGCTCGAGGTGCGGCGCAACGTGTTGCCAGCCTTGGAGAGCTCTGGCTCCTCGCAACGCCTTTCCCAGGCTGCCTGACCACAGAGACAAGAACGAAAAGACAAGGGTATATTTTTGAGGTGAATGCACTGCACTATCTCACATCATGGCGCACGCACGTTGCGGGGGCGCACTCTCACTCCGCAGCAGGAGTCTCGGGCGGTGCCGTGGGGATGGACAGCCCAAAGCGGCCGAGGTGAAGCTGCAGGTCATCCTCCATCTCGGGGAACTCCTTAGCGAGCTGGCCGAGCGTGTAGAGTACGGAGTCGCGCGTCTGGTGCATGAGGTCGGTCTTGAAGATCTTCTCGTGCACGGACTCGCGGTCGCGCGGGATGCCGAGCGCCTCGCGGTGCTGGTAGCGGTGCTCGCGCAGCTTGGAGTCGGCGCGGTCGAGCTGGGAGACCTGCTGCGTGACCTCAGTGGACACCTGCGAGAGGGTCTGCTCGAGGTGTGCGCGGTTGTCAGAAGCCACCTTGGTCTGCTCGGCGAGCTGGTCGACGCGGCGCTTGTCCTCCTGGAGGTCGGCTACGAGGCGCTGCAGCTCCTTCTTCTTCTTGAAGGCGGTGTCGCGCGCCGCCTCCGCCTCGCGGTAGACGCGCTTGAGCTCGCGCGCCTCGGCGGACTTGGGGTCGGCTCGGTGCGCAGCGGTGCGCTGCTGCGAGTTGATGGTGTTGATGTCGGCGAGGGTCTCCTCGAGCGCGCGGATCTCGCGCGTGGCCTTGCGAATCTTGGCGTCCAGCTCGTCGCCCTCGCGCTGCAGCTCCTCGCGGCGTTGCGCGGCTGCAATAACAAAGTAGGCTTGCGAGTGCTCCTCGCCGCCCTCGCCGTCCGCGCCGCTCTTGCAAATGGTGGCAAACTTCTTCTCCAGCTTCTGCACGCGCACCTTGCAGTCCTTGGCCTCCATGGCGAGCTTGTGCCGCTCCTCCTCGGCCAGCTTGGCGCGCGCGCGCTGCATGTCGGAGTGGACCTGGATCTCCTTCTTGCGCTCCTGCATGCTCATCTCGAGCTGAAACTTGCGGTTCTCCAGACCGTACACCTTGTCCGCACGCTCGTTCAGCGTATCGCGCAGGCCCTTGACTTGCAGCTTCATCAGGTCGTGGTTCACCATAGCCTCCTCCTTCTCCTTCATGATGCCCTGCAGGCTGCTCTCGGCGCTGGCATTCTCCAGCTTGAGCTCATGCAGCCGCGTCGCCAGCTCCTCGCGCGTCTCCTTCACCTTGATGGCCGCGCGCCGCGTCCCGCGCAGCTCGTCCTCCAGGTTCTTCACCTGTGTCACCAGCATCGTGTGCTGGCTCTGCGCGGCATCGAGCTCGGCCTGCGCCTCGGCGATACGCTTGTTCAGCACCTTCTTCTCGTCGTCCGAGCGCACGCCGCGCGCGCGGGCCACGCGCCGCTCCAGCTGCTGAATCTGGAACTCTGCCGTGTACACGAGCTCCTTCTGCCGCAGGGACTCCTCGTCCAGCCGCTGGATCTCGTGCGCCAAGTTCTTCCCGGTCGCCTGCGCCCCGGAGATCTCCGCCAGCAGGTTGGCCTCGCGCTGCCGGCTCTGGAAGAGTGACTCCGACTCGCGGAACATGATCTCCTTAAGGTGCGCCAGCCGCTGCTCAATCGCCTTCACCTCCGCCTCGCGCGCGCGCAGCGCCTGCTCCGCGGCGCCTGCGCCCAGCTCCGCGTTTGAAGAGTCATCGCGCGCTTCCTCCAGCGCCTTTTGCGAAACCTGGAGCCGCTCGCGCGCCGCGTCCAGCTTCGCCTGCGCCTCCTCGATGCCAAGCTTCGCGTTCACCACCTTTTGCCGCTCCACCTGTACCTCCGCCGACGCCTTGCCCACCTCAGCCTTGAGCAGCTCCACCTCGGCGCGGAAGTTCTCCACGCGCTCCTTGGCGTCCACCTCCTCATGCCGCTTCTTTTGCAGCACGCGGTCCACCAGCTGCGACTTGGCCTCCATGTCTTGGCAGTCCTGCTCCAACGCCTCCAGACGCGCGCGCTCCGCGTCCAGGTCCTTGCGCGCGTGCCTCACCTCCTCGCGCACAGCCGCGAAACCCTCGCCGGCGCGCTGGATCTCTTCGTCGCGCGTCTTCACCTGCTGAATCGCACTCTGCCATTGCTTGATGACGTCCTGCCGCTCGCGGTGCCGGGTGCGGAACTCCTCGGCCGTCTTATCCAGCTCGATTTGCTTCGCCTGCGTCTCCGTCACCTCCTCCTCCAGCAGCTTGCGCTTCTCTTGGAGCTCCACCGTCAACTTCTCGATGGTGAAGTTCAGCTCCTTGGACTTGGCGTCATCCGCCTTCATGTACCGCTCGAACGCCGCCTTGTCGTCCTCGTTCTGCGTCATGGCCAGGGTCCACTGCTCCAGCTCGTCCTGGTTGAAGTTCATGTCCACCTTGAACTTGTCCATCAAGTCGTTGCCCTTGAAGATCTCATTCTGGACGCCGCTCAGCTGGCTCTGCAGCTCCTCCTTTGTGGTGTCTGTCTTGGCGATGTCCGCCTTGATGCGTCCCGCGTCGCGCAGCGCCATCTGCTGCATGTGCTTCTCCGTGCCAAGCTCCTTCTGTTTCGCCGCCAGCAGCTGCTGCGTGTGTCTGAACTCCTGCTCCACGCTCTTCACGTGCTCCGCCATGGCGCGCTTGCGCTCCTCCTGGTCATCCAGCAGCTCCTGCGCCTTCTCCAGCTCCAGCTCCAGCTCCTTGATGCGTGCGTGCAGCTCGCGGTTCTCGCGGTTCGCGAAGAGGGGCACGCCGTCGTGCAGAACCGACTCCGTCTCGCTCTCCGCATCCTCCTCCGCGTCCTCGTACCCGCGCTCGCTCGCACCTACCCAGCGCGTGCCCGCACGAGGCGCATCCTCACCCTCCGCGTCCTCCTCCCCGTGATCCTCATGCTCTTCGCTCTCTCCGTAGCCGCCGTCCTCGTCCTCGAACTTGCGCTCCTCCAGCTCCTCGCCGGCCTCCCTGATGTGCTCCTCCTCCTTGGGCGCCTCCGCCATGGTCGCCACGCGGAGCCACGCCGCCTCGTTCTGCCGCGCTGCAAAGTACCTCTCTCCCCTCCACCGAGGAGCTCGGACCGTGACTCGACCTCCAAGTCGTCGCACTCCTCGCCCTCGCACACCAGCCAGCCTCGGGCTCAGGCTCCTTCCTCACTGTCTGGCCGCCGACTTGATCCGTTGGGCGTTCGTTCTCCAGCCGCCGCCTCATCGCCGCCGCCGTTTTTTTCCCTCAACCCGCGGCTTGATAGGCCTCGCAGTCTCGCTGGAGAACGCACCGGAACACCTTGCGCCGGCCGTTATGGCGGCGGGTAAGTTTGTTTGTTGCGCGCAGACTCGACTCACTGTCAGTCGCGCGAGCGAACAGAGGTTTGGCTTGCCCTGGCGGCAACGCAACACGAGCAAGAGAGGAGGGCGAACCGCAGGAGCCCGTGGCTGACGGGCGGGCTGGCGCCAGCGGCGGTGGCCCAGCAGGCAGGCAGGCAGGCAGAAGCGGTACCTGGCCTGGCTGCGCAGCGGCGGCGGCAAAGTCGGGCGCCGTCGCGTTGCGTCGAGGCGTGCGTGGACCATCGGCGCGAGCGTGGCGTGGCCTGCGAAGCGGCGAGAGAAGAAACATGGCGGACCTGCGCACGAAGAAGGTGCTGCACGAGAACACGTACCAGACCACGCTCTCGTACAAGGAGAAGTACGTGGAAGAGCATGACGGAAGGCCGCAGCAGCGACCGTGACAGCAAGAGCAGGGAGAGCGCGCAAAGCAAGGCCGCGCGCGAAGCAAGGTCGGCCGCCAGGGCCGCGCGCTCTTGACAAAAGGGCGACGCAAGCGTGGCGCAGCGCGGGGTGGCGCGGGGCGGGCAGAAGCTTGCGATGGAGGCGCCGAGAGCAAGACTGACGGGACAAGGGCAACGACTTCACGACGCGCAGGTTCCCGGTCAGTCGGGTCCGCCACATCATTGAGGAGCTCCTCGAAGAGCGACTCAAGGACGAGAAATACCAGACGGACGCCGCTGCAGCCTGGACGAAGGAGATCTCGGACGAAGTGAAGCGGCGAGTCAAAGGTAGGTCCCGCGCGCGTCCAAGGCGCGTGCAGTGCGAATACGCTATGCAGACGACTGACGTTGCGGCCGCGCGATGATCCAGACCTTCGGCTCAATCGGTACAAGATCATCGTGCAGACTGTCATCGGCGAGAAGCGTGGCCAGGGTGTGCGGTACGTTGAGATGCATCGCTGCAACCGTGTGCAGCTCAGGATCACCAGGTGGACTGACAGCTGGGTCTGCTTCAGCTTTGGCACGCGCTGTTTCTGGGACTCGGAGACCGACGCATCAGCCTCGGCTTGCTACTCTAATGTACGTATCTCGTCAGGATGTCCCCTCTGCCGCCTTCATCTGCGACTAACCTGCATCGTGACACAGGAGTCCCTCTTCGCCGTTGTTGTCGCCTATGGCGTCTGGGTCTACTGATTGACTCCTACTTGCCAGCACCGTGACGAAGCCTGCTTTTTTTTTTTCTCTCAATAAACAAATCAAATGCTCACTTCGTCCTGGCCCTTGGCCCTCGCTCTCGCACGCGCAAGAGGATCGATCGCCGACACCGCCTCATTTGCCGTACATGGGTCCCTCCTTTTTTCGGCGCGCCACCGGCGCGCCACCGGCGCGCCACCGGCCCACCAGTGCCACCACACGCAATCAAAACCAAGCAAGCATGCGCTCCAATGCTCCCTGCCTCTCCCTCCTGGCGCCTAGCTAGCTAGCTAGCTAGAATTGGCTGACTTTGACTCAAGGCAAGGCTCACAGAGGCTGAAAGATGGCGCACACGGAGGGCGCGGTCCGTTGCTTGCAGAAATGCGAACCTTTCAGAGGGCGCACGCGCGACGCACGCGAGCGCATGCAGCGGAGGTCCGCGCAAGAGAAGAGGCACGTGCAAGGTTGGGCGCGGAGGCCATCAATCCACGAGGCAAGGAAAGCTAGAGGGCGAAGTCGGCGTGGACATCGCATCGGGCGGCGTGTGCCCCGCTGCGGCGGGCAGCGCGCGGCGTGTCTCTCGGTGACGCAGTCCGCGCGCAGCGGTCAGCACGGGCAGGATGAACAGCGAGGAGACGGCAGTGCACGACTTCTTGAACATCTTGGAGGAGCACAGGAAGAATTGCGAGCGATCCGGCAAGTATGTGGAGGCGGAGATCGCCAAGAACAGGCTGGACGAGCTGAAGCTGCACGAGGAAAACCGGCGGCGCGAGGCGCTGCGGTCGCGGCAGATCGCGGAGCGGCTGGGCGTTGAGGAGGCGCACATGCTGGAGTTCCAGCAGTTCAACCTTTGCTGGGACAAGAAGTTCCGCGAGTACGACACACACGCGGAGGAGCTGGCGCGGTCGATGAAGGCGCGGCACAAGCAAGAGCTTGCGGATTGGCAGAAGCACATGATTGGGGACTCGCAGAAGCGCATCAAGTTCTCCAAGGAGCTCCTGAACCTGCGGCGCATCCAGGAGGTGCTCGCCAAGCAGAAAGACTATCAGCAGGCCGCGCTCATGAAGGCGCGCGCCGATAACCTCGAGGCCTGGGAGCTCGAGAAGCTCGGCAATCGCAAGCAGCAGGACCTCTTCCTCAAGGAGCAACGCTTCAAGAAGCGGCAAAAGGGCGAGCTCGAGGCCCTCACCAAGCGCGTCGAGACCGGACGCGAGGAGCAGAAGAAGCAGCGCCAGCTCGACCTCGAGCGCCTGCTACAGAGGTATCAGAACGTCAAGTCGGAGCTGGAGGCTCAGCAGAACCTGGAGCGCATCCGCATGGACAGATATGCCAACCAGTCGCCCCTCACCATGGGCACCGTTCAGACCCCCTCCAAGTCCAAGAAGATCAAGAAGCGATCCTCCTCGTCCTCCTCCAGCAGCAAGAAGTAGCACTTGAAGTCGTACACACCACTACACTCCTCACTCCTCGCGCCGCCCTCCCTGTGTGTGATGAGCTTTGATTGTGAGAGAGGATGGCCTCTGTAATAGGTTTGAAGACACAGTACTGAGAGTGATTGCGGCCAGTGTCGTGCAGGCTGAGTCTTGGCGCAACGAACTATAACTTACTGCGCGGCAGGCAGGCGGCGCGCGACAGCGCTGTCGTCGACGGGAAGAGCCTTGCTAACTTAGACCGCGGTGGCGCAGTCCGTTGTAGATTCCTTCACCATGTTCAACTTCGCATCATGTTCAACTTCACTTCGTCGACTCGCTGTCAGCAGCGATCGCTTGGACTGGCGTGGCTACGCGTGGCTGCGCGTGCCGGCCTGGCGGGTCGCATGGCGGAACGACGCGAAACTAACTGTAAGGAAGCCTAAGGAGATGCCAGTGCAAGTGCACGACGGACGCTGCAGTGTGGGCATAGGCGGGCATAGCTACAGACATCACTGGCAGTTCCCGGCCACTCCCGGCCGAGTCGGTCTTCCCGCCTGATGAGGACGCTGCTTTCTGGCTGGCTGTTCTTTCGCTGCTTCCTCCGAATCTGCTGCAAGGACTCGGACTTCACTGTGGCCAGTGACTCGGAGCCAGCAGCGGCGTGACGCACTGAGACGCCGCCCTCGTGCCGTGATTTGAGTCACGGAGGCTCCATCGATCACTTGCGCCCGGCGTCGCCGGCGACGGCGGCGAGCCTTCCCCGACCCTGGCCACTGTGACTGGCTGTGACTGCAGACTGCCAAGCGCGCCGCGAGCGCGGGATGGCAGAAATGGTAACCCCACCCTTCACACGCGAGCGCGGGATGGCAAAAATGGTACCCCACCCACCCACTGAGCCAGGTACAGGCCGCGCATCAAGGCCGAGTGCAAATCAAGAACCTCTTGCGTGTGGCGCGTGTAGCGCGTGTAGTTGACGCGAGGCGCGGCCTGATGGGCACGAGCGCGAGCTCGCAGCGCAAGGCGCTGGCGAAGAGCGAGGTGTCGAGCGACCGCGAGGGCAAGGTGGAAGCGGTGCTGGGCGCACGAGCAGAGGATGATGCGGATGTGCTGTACATGTCGGTGGGCTTTGGAGGCGCGGCGCGCAGGGCGAGCGGCGCCAAGGGGGGGCTGAAGCAGCCGAGCAAGGGGAAGTCCATCGTGGTGGTGAACAAGTACCGCGTGTACCTATTCAAGGGGTCGTGGACGAGCAAGTTTAAGGTGACATGGAGCGCGCCGTTGATGGAGGTGGTCAAGCTGGCGCTGGCGGACCCGAGTGTGCCGGGCAACGCCGTTGCGGGCTACCGCGTGCGCGTCACCCTTGCGGATGACTCGACGCAGGAGCTGCTGGTGTCTGACCCGGAGAAGTTCGCCCAGGCTGTGCTGGCGGGCTTCGCCACGGCGTGCTACGGGCTCCCTGAGATGGTCTCGGTGCCGCCCGAGGTCGAGGGGGGCGGCGAGATGGTTGCCATGGGCGTGCCCATCACCGAGGAGGCGCCCTTGCGCTCGCTCTTTCGCGTCTTCGCCAACCTGGTCTCCGGCACGGGCGAGCTGGCGCGCAACGTCTTGCAGGGCGGTCTCGTGCCGGTGGAGCAGGACATGGCGGGCGCCGGGACGTTCAAGCTGCGACTCGACCCGAGCATGGCGCTTGGGGGCGCAACGAAATGGAAGCCCAGTCCCAAGGAAGCGCTTCAGGCGCTAACGGCGATTGCCATGGCCGCCACGTACGAGCCGTCGCTCAGGAAGCTGAGCATTGTGGGGACTGACGCGGCACTGCTAGAGGCGAATGCAGACTTTTGCAGCGCGTTGCTGGATCTCCTGTGCTGGAACGTGTCCATGGAGGCGCTGTTCATGGAAAGGGTGACGGCAGCGCCCGCGCTCTGGGGCAGCATCGCGGAGGCCCTGCTCAGGAACCCGCGGCCGAGCTTCGGCGTACGGTTCGCGTTGGACGAGTGTGACGCGGGCGCAGACCAAGGTCTTGCCCTCGCGATGCAGCGCGCCTTCTTCTTCGCGTCGCCCGTGGGGCTTCGGCTGCGCAGCATGAGCCAAGACACCGCGGCCTGGCTATTCGCGGTCTTCAACGGCGACTACCTGGGGTCCCTGGACGCCACGCGGCCTCTGCCACTGCCGTACCTGGGCATGCTGCAGGAGCTGGACTTGAGCGGGTCCCCGATCCCGACGTCCAGCTTTGAGGCCGCCAACGCGTCTCTCGCGGGCTGCAGCTCGCTACGCAAATTGAAACTTCGCGGCGCCTTGCAGGAGCTCGCAGCACAGGGCCTGGTGGAGGACCTTCTGCGGACGCTACCCATCAGCCCGCTGGCCACACTGGACCTCGGCAACACCCCGAACCTCTTCACGGCCCCGGGCGAGGGCATGGTCGGCGTCCTGGTGGACTTCATCACGGCACGGCTCGCCTCGCTCGTCAGCCTCGGCCTGGCCAACACTGGCTTGGATGGCGCTCAGCTGGCTTTCATCGCCAGCGCGCTCATCCAGGGAGACGAGACCGCCATGGCCCTGCGCAAGAAGAAGTTCGCGGCAACGCGGCGGCTGGTCCCGGCGATTCAGTGGACCGAAGCACTCATGGCGCAGGCCACCATCGCGCTCCAGGTGGACGCCAACGAAGCGCTGACGAGCGTCCTGGAGGCGCGAGCCCTCCCCTCCATCCCAGTCGGCTTCGCGCTCCTGGCCAACAACCTGACATGGACCCGCGCTGCACAGCTGGGCGTGCTCCAGGCACTGGACGTGACTGGCGAGGCGGTGGTGAGCCTCGACCTGGACGCAACCAACTCGCTCCACCAGCTCGCGGTGAAGTCCACAGACTACCCGCACACACAGGCCTATCCGCGTATGCATCCGTGCCTGTACACGCCAGAGTACGTTTATAGCATTTGGGGAGCTGGGGTAGCTCCGGTGCCGAAGGCAATCCTGGAGCAGATTGAACCGTGGTCCCGGTCGGAGAGCGATGCAGTGGTCCTCGACAGCGCGTCGGAGCGCGAGCTCGCGCAGGCCGCCGCAGACATGCTGCGAAGGGCGATCGGTCTGTGGCACCTGAGTCTGCGCAACTGGCGCCTCGGGCCGATGGCCGCTCACTTCTTCGAGCAAGGCGTCGCCCCGAGCACGACGCTGCTCTTTCTGGACATCACGGGCAACCACATCGGCGACCGCGGCGCTGAGGCGCTGGGCCGCGCGTTGCGGCAGAACCGGTCCATCGTGTCGCTCGCCATGGACGATAACCACGTGGGCCTGGTCGGCTGGAAGGCCATCCGCGGCGCGCTCTATGGCAACAAGAAGCTGGCCGCCTTTCCGTACCCGGCCATGGACGTGGCGCGCCTCTTCCAGAAGCTTCGATGGATGGACGAAATGGGCGACAAGATCTACTGGGTGGGCAAGTCTCACATCAAGGGGACCTACGACACTTCAAGAAAGTGGATAAGCGTGGAGGTCATCAAGTACGGCAAGCAGCTGCGGCGCGAGGCGGTGAAGATGACGTCCAAAATTCAGGTCATCTTGCAGGAGATTCTTGACTGCACGGCGGCCAACGCGCAGGGCTGGGGCGACAAGTTCGCGCCCAAGCAGGACATTCAGCGCACAAAGGTCCAGGAGCGCGTCCTCGCCAAGGTAGCCGCAAAGGAGTCGCGCCTCCTCAAACGCATGGGTGCTCTCGTGGCCAAGTCTGCCCAGCGCGGCACCCGCAGTGGTCGCCGCGGCAACCCGCTTCGTCAGGGCTACCTCGACCCCATCACCGGGCTTCCGTTGGGCACGCGCAATTTTATGCGTGACGGACGATCCATTCATCCTGGACTGCGTTCCCACAACGTGTACCTTCATCCCCACGACGTGTACCACCCCGTCCGCAGGAAGTCCGACGATGATGACGATGATGACGATGACGCCAGCCACGACCACGCCAGCAGGCCCGCAGCGCCTACGTCGACCAACGCCGGCAACGCGAATGCCGAGGCCGCCATGGCCGCCATCTTGGCGCTTGGCGCTGCGGCCTTCCTGGCCGAGAACTTGGATTTCTTAACGACCCAGGCCGCTCATCTGGACCCTTCGGTCCAAGCGCAGATGACCGAGCTCATCGACCAAGGTCGCGAGGTCAGCGACATGATGCAGGAGAACGCCGCCACCTGGGGTCCTGGTGCCATGGACGAGGCAGTTGCCGCGCTCGATGGCGCCGTTGA
This sequence comes from Thraustochytrium sp. TN22, assembly GCA_013306675.1. Classification (NCBI taxonomy): domain Eukaryota; class Bigyra; order Thraustochytrida; family Thraustochytriidae; genus Thraustochytrium; species Thraustochytrium sp. TN22. The sequence continues at coordinate 35,264 of JABLUY010000109.1, read as the reverse complement.
CGTGCCCGACCTGGATGCTGCCGAACTGGACCTGGACGTGAACGAGGCCGACGATGGCGATGATTTGGACGCCGACATGGAGGATGTTGACATGTACGCGGGTGCCGGCCCGGACAGGCGCGACGGCGACTTCCGGGCACCCCCACGTGCACCACGCCTGCGCAGCGGCGCCCGCGGCCCGCTCCTGCACGCGGTCACGGAGGATACTGTAGACTTTGCCCTCAAGGCCTTTTCTTGCTCGGCGGCGCAGGACCTCATCGCGCTTCGCACGAGCTACGACAAGTGGTGCGAGGAGCAGCGCGAGTTCCAGACCGCCTTCGAGAAGCGCATGCTGCAAGAGCGCGAGCGCAACAAGGTGCGCAGCTTCCTGGACCAGGGCATCTTTTGGCGGCCGCCCAACTCGTACAAGAGCCGGGTCCTGTGGCCTGCGAAAGGGCTCGCAGATGCTGGCCGTGACTGGTGCGTGCTGTGCACGCAGCTGAGCGCGGACCGCTGGCTGCGCTTTGAGCGCCTCGCGCGATCCTGGAATGGAGCGCTCAGCGCTGCCATCCTCGCCCCGGACGATGCCGACGCCGCAGTCCAGCTCGCGGCGGACCTCGAGGCGCGTTGCGCCGCGCTCGCAGCGGACCAGCCTCGGCTGCAGCTTCGCCTCACGCTCGTCTTCCCGAGCAAGCCGCAGAAATGGTACCCGATCAACATGCTGCGCAACGTGGCGTTGCTCGAGGCGCAAGCGGGCTTCGCGCCGGTCGCCACGCACGTCTTTCTCCTTGACGTCGACTTCATGGTCGACCACATGCTGGCGGACCGCTTGCGCGACGATGTCGACCTGCGGAATGTAGTGACAGAGGCCGGCGACACGGCCTTTGTCGTGCCGGCCTTTGAAAGCGCCGGCGAGGCGCTCCCAAGCGGCCCATATGCCTGCCTGGATGCGGCCGACGTGCGCGCGCGCTTCGCCGATGGCCGCGCCGTCGGCTTTCACGTAGATGCCTTTCCCAAGGGCCATGGGCCGACAGACTTTGCGCGATGGGCAGGCGCCACTGAGCACTATCTGCGCCCTTCGTACGAGGTGGCGTATGAGGACTGCTACGAGCCGTACGTGATCGCACGCCTGCAGGACGTCCCGCTTTACGACGAGCGCTTCACAGGTTACGGCATGAACAAGATCAGCCACCTCTACGCGCTCTCGCATCGCGTCTCTCACTTTCGCGTGCTTCTCGACCACTGCGTCATGGCCGACCCGCACCCGCGCAGTGAGGAATGGGCGCGCACTTCGGCGTCCTCGGACCGCCTCTCGTATCTCAAGGCGCTCTATCACGTGTACAAGCAGAGTCGGGGGCGCGAGGTCGTGCTGTCGGCCACCACGATCGCGGCTGCGGCCCACCGACAGAGCGAGAGCCGCAAGTCCGCGTTGGCCGAAGCGCTTCCGGCGGCGCCGGCTGGCCGCGGCGCTGTTGTGTCGACACCGTGCCGTGTCAGCAGTGGCGTGGACCGCGCCATGACGGTGGCGGACGACGCCAGCGAGTGAAAGGGACAACTTGAGATAGATCAAGTAAATGAAATGTCTCTTTTTGTGGTCTGATGATACACGCGACGCGGCGCGGCGCGGCGCGACTAGCAAAGACAATGTCAGCGGTTGAAAGATTCAGGCAGGTTCAGATGTCGGGCATGTCCGGGAGGTCGGCGCCCAGAACGCCCTTCATGCGCTCGTAAATGGCAAACTGAATGGCGCTGAGCGGCAAGATGGAGAGCGTGCGTGCGAGTGAGCCGCTCCAAAGCCCGCGCACACCTTCGTGGCGCGCGACCGAGAAGAGGCAGTCCAGGGTGCCCTTGTAGTGGAAGCGGCGGTTCATGATCGCGGCCGGGTCCTCGCGCTGCGTCATGAGGCGCACAGAGACCACGTCGAGCGGGTTGCTGAGAAAGGCCGCCAGGCCGCCGGAGCAGGCGCCGGCGACGAGGTCCTCGGCCGTTTCCTGTACCGTCTCGCGAAGCGCCTCGGTCTCCGCACGCTCAAAGGCGCCAACGAGCGGCCAGCTAAGGAAGGGCTCGAAGTGGCCGTGCTGCGGGCCGCTGGCAGCGGTCTGCGCGGCCTGGCGGTCTTCGCGCCTGCGCTTGAACTCGCGGCGAATGCGCTCATAAAAGAGGAACTGCAGACCCGACGCCGTGCAGTCGAGCAGCAGGCAGGCGCGGTAGCCCGCAAAGAGGCCGGAGAGGCCCTCTTGCCGGGCAATTTGCGCAAGCCCGCTCACGGCCCCCGTGTAGCCGGGTGAGGCAATCTGGAGGCGCGACTTGATGACCTCGAAGGGTACCCAGATGAAGGAGGACCCGAGCTCTGAGGCCACGCCGGCGCCCAGGTGAACAACGTCCTCATGCCACTCGGAGAGCTCGCCGCCTTCGGGAGCGCAAAGCGCCTGCGCCTGGCGCAGCCCGTGGAACTTGCTGGTCTCGTACACGGCGAAATAGATGGCGCTCGACGGGATGGCGCCCACGAGCGTGGCGCTCACTCCGCGAAACAGACTACCCACGCCCTCGCGTGCCACCATGTCCCGCGCCGTCCCGAAGATGCCCTGGTACCCAGCCGACGAAGCCGCGGCGTCCACGCCCTGTACCTTGAGCCGCGTGCTGATGGTGTCCAGCGGGTGCATGCAGGTCTCCGCGATCATGCCCGCGACCGCGCCCGCCCATGCATGCACCTGCAGCGTTGCCAGCGAGTGCTCCGCGCCCTGCTGCTGCTGCTGCTGCTGCTGCTGCTGCTGCTGCTGCAGTGGCGGCTGCTGCTCCTGCTGCTGCAGCAGCGGCTTCTCGGCTTCCTGCGCCTGGTGCGCCTGGTCTGCGGGCGTCTGCCGCGAGCGGCGCCTGCTGATCGAGGCCCTCGTGGCCAGCCCGGCCTGCTGCAGCTGCACGCCGTCCGGCAGCGTCTGCGCGCCGCCCGCGGACACGGACTCGTGGCGCTGCAGCACGTGCTGCAGCACTAGCGGCTGCGCCCGCGCCTGCGCGCCGCCGGGTGCGGCCAGCAGCGAGGCCACGCCGCCCGCCGCCGCGCCGCCCGCCATCGCGCCGCCCGCCCGGCGAGCGCCGCCGCCGCTCCGCGCTCCGCGTTTGCCTTTGCCTTCGCGGCCGCCGCCGCCACCACCACCACGAGCGCGGCCACCCGGGGGCGCCACCCGGCTTCCAGCACTGCCACCGGCAGGACGACGACTTCACGCCCTCGCCGGCGGGGCCCTTCATGTTCAAGTCGAAGCGCCTGCAGCCTGAGAGAGAGAGAGAGAGAGGGCAGGATCTCGTCATCGGTGCGGCACTGCACTGCAGCCTGAACTCGGCGAACTCGAAGAAGCGCGGCTCGCCGCCGCACGTCAGGCTGGCCACGTCTGCGGCAGCGGCGGCCTGCGCGGCGAGAACTCGCGGGCAATTCGATCAAGCTCGAGCGCACGGCGTGCGCTCTGCACGACACGGCAAGGCGGTCGTGCTTGCAGCCAGGCTGCAGCGTTGAGCTTGGGAAGGACACTGGCGCAGCAAGCTGTCACTGCTGGCAGGCTCGTTCCCGGGCTGAAGCGAGGGCGAGAGCAAGGACGAGGGCAAGGGCTTGACTGTGTGAGTGAATGATGCAAGGTCTTATTTGGAGCGGAGGAGGGCGTCCATGTCGCGCTGGTGCGCGCGCTGCGCGAAGAATTCGAGCGCGGCGCGGAGGCCGACGATGTTGGTGCGAGCGTCTCGAGGCGGAGGGTCTTCGAAGACGTCGACGAGAGAAACGCGCAGGTTGCGGTAGATGGGGTTCTTGACCATGCCGCGCGGGAGCAGCTCCAAGCTGCTCCTGCGCGCCGCGCGTCGACGACGGCCGCGGACCGGGTCGTCGTCCTCCTCCTCGGCGTCTGAGTACCAGTCAGAGTCCTGGTAGTAGGCGCCATCCCCATCCGCCTCGCTGTCTTCGTCGTCGCTGCTCTCACTCTCACTCTCCTCGTCGTCGTCGTAGTCCTCCTCATCGTCGTCGTCCTGCTCGTCCTCCTCGTCGTCCTCGTCGCCCTCAGCCTCGCTCCCTTGCTCCTTGCCCGCTTTGTTGTCCTGATCATCATGGGCGCCATCATCCTGGTTGCCACCGGCTCGCTGCTGCGCGAAGTCGGCGTCGGCGGCGGCCTCGCGAATCTCGCGGAGCGCGCGGTCCACCCTCTTGAAGAGAGTGATGGTATCGCGACGATGGCGGCGGAAGGTGGCAAGGTTGCGGCGCCAGCGCTTGCGCAGGGCCTTCTTCTCGCGACGCACGAGCATGTGGTCCCTCGCGAAGCGGCGCTTTCGCTTGCGGTCCTCGCGCAATACGAGTTCGTGCAAGAACGGATAACGCCTCCAGGAGCGGAAATTGGTAGTGAAGCCGAGCGTATCGAGTCGCTCGAGCAGGTAGCCGGGCTCGGTGCTCGCCTCCTTCTCGGAGGGCGCCAGACGGTCGCAGACGGTGACGTGGACATTACGCGCCTGGATGCGGCCCGCCAGCCAGGTGCCCTGGTACGTGTAGTCGTGTTTGAGGTGCGTCTTGCCGGTGGTGCGGTCGAAAAAGGGGTGTACATTCCCGTAGATGATCGCGCCCGGCCCCCCGCGCATGCCATCCTGGAAGAAACCCTCGTACACGGTGCCCTTGTGGTGCACCTGGTGCGCGTAGCCATGAGGCTCGCCGAGCTCCCAGTCGCCCTCGCAGGTGTCACCCTTGCGCGAGCGCCAGGACCCGCTCCCGTGCAGCGCGCCGAGACGAAAGTCGCCATCGCAGCGCTCGCCGTTGGCGCGCACGCAGGCGCCGAGCCCGTCAAGCTGGCCCTCCTTGAAGTCGCCCGCCAGGCTTTCGCCCGTGTCCGGGTTGCGGTACGCGCCCTGGCCCGTGGGGCAGCCCTGCTGAAAGTCGCCCTCGTACACGGAGCCATCCGCGAAGCGCAGTACGGCGCGCGACCCGTGCATGCGGTCGTGGCGGAAGCTGCCCTCGTAGACGTCGCCATTTGCAAAGTGCTGCACGCCCTTGCCATGGCGCAGGCCGTCCTGGAACTCGCCGCGGTAGACGCCGAGGCGATCATAGAGCACGCCCTTGCCGTGGCGCACGCCCTCGAAGAACTCGCCGCGGTACGCGTCACCGCGTTCCCAGTCGGTGAAAGCGCCCTTGCCGTGCTTGATGCGGCGAAGGACGACGCCGCGCATGTTCACCTCAAGCTCCGGGTCCTGCAGCACCTCAGCCTCGGCCTCGAGCTCGTCGTCCCAGAACGCCTGTGGCTCGCCGTGCTTGGTCATCTTGGAGAAGACGCGCACCGAGGGCCACTCGTCCATGTTGACTGCGGCCGTCTCTTCTCGGCGCATCACAAAGTTCGCGTACCAGTCGGTCACCTTGCGCTTCTCGTCCGTGCGCACCAGCTGCACGGTGACCTCGTTCATCTCGCGGCGCTTGGCCTCGCGGTCAAACTTGGCCTGCGCCGACTCGCGTCTGGCATCCAGCTCCTCCCGCGCCTGCTTGAGCTTCTTGGTCAGCAGCAGCCGCTCCTGCGCCATGCCTTGGTCTGACTCCGCCATGGTCTTCATGAATGGCACGTTGTCCAGGCGCTCCTGGTTGCGCTTGAGCTCCTCGTTCACCTCGTCCAAGGCCGTCTTGACCTGCATGAAGCGCTCGTCGCCGCGCTCAATACCCTTCTTGATCCAGGCCACCAGCTCTGTCGCTGTGATGCCTGCTGGCGCGCGTTGCACCACCACCTGCGTCTCACCGATGTACCACGGGTCCTCCGCGTCGTCCGGCGGCAGCTCCAGCTTCTCGCGGTGGTAGACAAAGTATTTGAAGGGCGGCGGCAAGCAGTGCCACATGAAGTCGTCCGGCAGAATCACGTTGCCCTCCAGGTCATGCACGTGCTCCACTTCGGCGCCAAAGACTTTGTTCACGTGTTCCTTTCTCAGCCTGAACCGCGGGATCTTGACCTCGAAGCCGTCCTCCTCGCGCAGAAACACAATCTTCTCGCGCATCGTCTTGAGGCGCGCCTCGCGCACCGCCGCGGGCGCGTCGCCCACCATCTTTTCCGCCATTTCGCCTACAAAGGAGCAGCGCGCGCTGCTTGAATTTGCGTGGGCAGCCGAGCCCTACTACCTTGCCGCACGAGACACGTCGGTGCGAACGCCAGCCACGGGTCGAGCGCCTCGCGCAGCCCAGCCGCAAGGCCGGGCTGCGCGTCGTGCAGGCCGCGCCTGCTGCGAACAGCGTCTGCAGTGCATTGATGGTGTCCGGCGCCCCACTCACTGTCAATGATTGACCACGACCCGGTTTCACGCAGGCTTTGGATGCCCTCAACGGCCAGGTTCGCAAACTCACACTGGCACTGGCAGCTCAGGCTGAGTCAGTCAGTCTGACTCACAGTCAGTCAGTCCGTGTTGACCTTGGACTTGGTGCCCGCCGGCTTCGATCCTGGCGCCTTTTTAGCGAATGAAGACAATGTGATGACTCGTTGCAAACAAGAAGCGGGCCTCTTTGATTTGGAGAAAGAGCAACCAATTGATCTGACAGCAATTCCTTCGTTCGCGTCAAGGGCAGGCACGTCACTTGATGTGTGCCAGCGAAAGCGTCAGGCTGTGCGTCGTCTTCGTGCCTTCTTGCCGTGGCGCGCTCCGACTCCGAGTGATGATCGATCGAGAAGAAAAGGTGGCCATGATCAACATCGCGACGACCTTGTTGTGATGTTCGTGCAGATCTTCTTCTACTTCAACGACAGTGCGTGGTGTGGCGTCGCGAAGCGCGGGCGCGAGCGAGGGGCGCACGGCGCCGCAAGGGACGCGTGGGGCGCGACTGTGCGGGGAGCGGAGCAGTGCAGAGGTGGCGCGAGCGGGTAGCATGGAGCGCAGGTACCCGGCGACGCCGCTCGCCGGCGGGAGCATCTCGCCGACGGCGGCCGCGCACGGGGCGTCGCTGGCAGCGGGAGCGTCTTGGAACGCACCGCCGCCGCCGCCTCTGCAGCAACCGCAGCCCAGGCAGCAGCCATCGCAGCTCGGGCCCTCGTCGTCGCTAGCTTCGCTAGCGCCGACGCCGCCGACGCCGCCGCCGCTCAGTCAGTACCCGCAGCAGCAAGGCGGGTATCAGCAGCAGCAGCAGCCTCTACAACAGGGACCACCGCCGCCGCCACCGCCGCCGCCGCCGCCGCAGCAGCAGCAGCAGCAACAGCAGCAGCAGCAGCAGCAGCAGCAGCAGTCCTATCCACATCATCAACAGGCGTACGGGCAACAGCCAGGACCTCCGGGATCGCCTTCGTCGGGGCCGCGGCTGGCGACGGAGGAGGAGCAGTCGCTGGCGCTCAAGGTGATGCGTTTGTACAAACCACGCATGTCGGAGGTGCCAGTAGCGCTCGGATTGCACGGGCTCCAAGGCCGCGCGTGGACGCAGGGCCCGGCCGGGACGCTGCTGCTGCCGAGCGGGCTGGGAAAGATCTTCATCGGGCAGACGTTTTCCTGCTACATTAGCGTGTGCAACAACGGGCTGTGCGATTCCGTGCGCAACGTGACGATTCGCGCGGAGTTGGAAGCTGCAGGGACGCGGCACGTGCTCACGGATCGGCGCGCAAAGCAGCAGCGGGAGCAGGAGCAGGAGCAGGAGCCCTTGGGTGCGAACGAGACGTTTGGTAGCAAGGCCGTGGTGCGACCTGGGGACATTGTGTCGCTGGTCGTGGACAAGGAACTGGCGAATATTGGTACGCACACCTTGCGCGTGAGCGTGGAGTTCGACAGCCAGGCCATCCCCGGGTCGAAGCGCGCGATCCGCAAGCACTACAAGTTCCCAGTGGACAAGCCCATCTCGTTCTCGTGCGTTTTCAGCAAGGTGACGACGGGCGAGGAGGAGGACGCGCTGTCCGCGCGCAAGCTGCTGGCGCAGGTGACGCTGGAGAACCTGACAGACCGCGACTTGCTGCTCTCGCACCTGGAGCTCCTGCCGCTGCTCGAGGGCGTCACGTGCAAGCCCTTGAAGCTGCACGAGGGTGGCGGCCATGCTGGCCGCGCGCGACCGGCGCCACGGCTGGTGCCGCCTGGTGGCACGCACAACGAGTTGTACGAGGTAAAGGCGAGCGCGGCCGAGGGTGGCGGCGCGGCGGCCCGGATTGAACCCGGCGCCGCCGTGGCGCGCGTCTTCACGCGCTGGCGCACGGACTTTGCGGAGCAGGGCCGTCTGCAGTCGCAGCCGCTCACCTGGAAATGCGTGCGGCCCACGGGCGTGCTGCTGCTGGTCAAGCAGCCGGACTCGCCGTTGCGCGTGGGCGAGCCGGCCCAGGTCAGCTACACGGTGACCAACGCGTCGGATGCCGACGTGCACGCGCAGCTTCGCATCACCGACGACCCTGCTGGCGGCCTGCTGTTTACGGGCGTCACCACGCACGCGCTCGGCACGCTGGGCCCGCGCGAGCACCGCGCAGGGGCCTTTTCCGTGCTGCCTCTGCGCGCCGGCCTGCACGCCGTCTCTTCGCTCACCGTGGTGGACGCCCGTTCGGCTGCGCCCTTGCTCACCTCGCCCAGCCCGGAGCTCTACGTCCACGCAGCGAGCTAGCCGAGCAAAGGCGAGCAAACTAACAGTAAGAAAGAATGCATGTACCAGTTGGTTGATCTTCGCTTTGATGCGTCGGGGCGGCGGCACTGGCCGGCGGTCCGCGGGACGCTGGCGTCTGCTGGACCGCTCCCTCGTCCTCCTGCGGTCCGGGCCGTGGGCACCCCGTTTGGGCCGGCCGCGAACTGGCGGCTGAGCCGAGCGTCCGAGTCCCACCGGCAAGCCGCCACTGTGACACGCCTTGCGCTAACTAGCTAGCTGGCTCAGGCTGGTGGCCGCGTTGAAGATCTGCGCGGCGCCGTGCTCCATCCACGTCGTGGCCAATTTCAAATTTTCAAAAAAGGCAGGCAGGCAGGCAGGCAGGCAGTGGCAGCAAATCGGCATGGCGCAGCCAAGCCACGCGACGCGACGCGACGCCACGCCACGCCACGCCACGCCACGCCACGCCACGCCACGCCACGCCGCCTCGCAGGTGGAACTGCACGGGCCGCGGCGACGAGCGGCGACGATTGAACCGCATTGGCGGAGATCCGCGAACAAGCTTCTTGGAGGAGGACCGAGAGCAAAGTAACGAGGTAAGAGCTGCCGCGGCCAGCCACTAGAGGGCAGAGCAGCAAGTTCGCGAGGGCACGGCGCGCGGCAGGATGGCGGCGGTGCTAGGTCGCTGCGCGGCAGCGGGGCTGCGCGCGCGAGGTCGCGTGGGCACGGCGGCATGGACGTCGACGACAACGACGGCGACGACGGCGACGGCGACGGCGACGGCGACGAGGACCTCTTCGCTGACGGCGTCGGCCTGGGTGCGCGTGCACGGCGCGGGCGGCCCGCGCGCGCTGAGCACGGCGGGCGAGCAGGCGGCGCGGCTGCAGGCGGCGGACGAGATGCTCGTGCGCATGGACTACACGCTGCGGCTGGCAGGGTCCAAGGAGGTGCTGGATTCGAGCAGCGAGCGCGGGCCGATGAGCTTTATTCTAGGCAGGCGCGAGGTGATCGAGGGCATCGAGGAGGAGGTGCGCGGCATGCGCGCCGGCGAGGAGCGCAAGGAGGTGCTGGTGGCACCGCAGTTCGGATACGGTGAGAAGGACGAGCGCAAGCTGACCAAGGTGCCGCTGGACCGACTGCCGGAGGACGTGGAGCCCGGCGCGATGCTGCAGATGCCCACCGGCCAGCGTGTGCGCTGCGTGGAGGTGATCTCGGGCGAGAATCTGGCGGTTCTGGACCTGAACCACCCGCTGGCCGGCGAGACGCTCTGCTTCGATCTGCGGGTGGTGGACGTGGAGCAGCTGCCGCCGGTGCGCGTGGACGTGGTGCAGGCTGGCACGGGGTCGACCACGCCCAACGTCGGCGACAGTGTGACGATGCACTACTCAGGTCGCCTGGACGGCGCTGACGCGCCCTTTGACTCGAGCCGCGACCGCGGCGAGCCGCTCACCTTCACGGCGGGCCACCGTCAGCTCATCATCGGCCTCGACAACGCCATCCTGTCCATGACCGTTGGCGAGAAGGCCACCGTGCACCTGCCCAGCGTGCATGCGTATGGCGAGCTCGGCGCCGGCAATGGCGTTATCCCGCCCAACGCGGACCTGGTCTTTGACGTCGAGATCATTTCCATTGTTGCGGCCGGTCGCGACACGAGCGAGATGGAGTGAGCATAAGCTGCCCGTGCGCGTCAGCATTCTGTAAGCAAAATGAAAAGATCAGGAGAGAAAGATCAAGAGAGAAAGATCCAGAGAGAAAGAAGAAAGAGAACCAAACAAGAAAATTTATTTGTGCCAGTGACGGCAGGTCGTGCAGAGTGACGAAGCGCAGAAATGAGCAGAGAGGGAATGGGGGATTTGATTTTCTGTGTCTTCTACCTAGAGGCAGGATCTACTACGACGCTGCTATCGACCCACGAAGGGGCAATGGATGGACTGGGCAGATGAACTATAACTATGAAGAAAGGGCCACGGCAGCACGGGGGCTCCCCCTTGTATGTGTCGTCCTAAACACCAAGGCAGCAGCCAGCAATGCTGTGCGAGCCCAGTAACTCGAACTTTCCGAGCCGCATCTCACTTAGACATCATGATCAAGAGAAGAATGGATAAACAGAGGGGGATGGAGTTATGATTGGGGCGCTAGGTACCAGACAAGAGACGCGGCCCTCGCCCAGTCTCAAGAACAGATGCAGGGTGTCGAGACAGGGCCAGGTCGAGAACTGCGCCGACTGGGCTCGCGCGGCACCGCCGCCGCCTCCTCCGCGACGGACGTGAGCGTACGTCGGAGGAGAGAGTTACAGCGCCGTGCACCTACAGCAGGGGACCGCCGGCCCGCCGCGCGCCTACGACAGGCATGGAGAGGACGAGAGCGGCAAGTGGTGGAGGAAGGGAGGAGAGAGCTTATCCGCAGCAGCCACCGCCCGAGCTGCGCACCTGGGTGAACGGGTTGGACGGGGTCTTGGTCACGAGCGCGTCGTAGCTCTCGTTCTCAGCCACGTACTTGGTGATCTCGTCGCAGCGCTCCGAGGTGGTCTGCGCCTCCTGCACGAGCTTAAGCTCCGCCTCGAGCGCGCGGAGCTCCGCGTTCAGGCTGTTCATGTCGCGGCCGAGCGGCATGGTGGCTGTCGTCTACGCGCTACGCGAGGCGGACGTGCGCCGGATCGAGCGACGGACGAGCGCCGGGGCGAGGGGCCGCGCGCGGGAGACCGTCAAGCGAGCGAGAGGGCTGCGCGGAGAAGCCGACCTCTCCTGCCACTGCCGCCACCGCCGCCGCCGCCGCCGCCGCCGCGAAGAGCACGCTATGCTCCGCCGCGCGCGCTCGTCAATCCCTCTTTGACGGCGCTGGACTGTCTGCCCGCGCGCCTTCGCGCCAGCCTGCGTGGCTGTGGGCCTCTGCGGGCGCGCGCCTCCTCCCGCGCCACTGACAAGTGTGGGCGATTTACCGCTCAATTTCCCCCCTTCCTAAATCGGCTGTGGGAGAGGATCCTACCCCCTCTCCCGCGCGTCTGCCACTGTGCAGGCGCCGCGTGCTCACTGCCTTCTAGGTCGCAGTGCAGACCAGGGGAGATTCCGGCGCTGTGGGCGGGGTGTCAAGCTGACGGGGGCTGGCGAGGCCGCATAGAAAGTACTTGTGTATGGGGGAAGGTGGGAGCACCGCGCAGTGTTTCCACTGGGGCTGCGGGAGAAGCGCCCCCCTCAGCACCACTGCGCCGCGGCCGTCGCATGGGCGGCCCGAGCGGGGGCGCGCACACCCGCCAAGGAGAGGGAGGGCGCAAGCCTCAAGTTGAAGTTGTGGTCAAGATGCAAGTTGAAATTGAACTTGGCGTTACGGTGAGGTAAACTTGAGGCAGCACGCGCAAGCCCACTCCGCCTGGTTAGCTAAGTAGAGTCTTAAAAGTCAAGAGCCTCGGAGAGACGTCGCGCGGCGCTTGCAGTGGTGGCCGGTTGCGCGGCGCTTGCACGACGCTCGCGCTCGGACTCGGCGCCGAGACGCCACGATGCGGCCGAGGCGCAGCCGCAGCGAGAGGGCTTGGAGCCTTGGAGAGTAGAGTACGAGGACTTGGAAAAGCGCGCGCGCGCGGCCGGTCCGTGCCACCGCGGCCGGAGCGAGCGGCGCGCGCGGGCGCGTGTCACCGGCCAGCTTCACAAGCCAGCAGCGCGTGCGAGACGGCGTCCGCGAACGATAGAACGGGAATTGAGGGAATTGAGAGAAGGAAAAAAGGAATGCATGTCAGTGGCGCGGCCGGCGGCACGCGGCACAATCAGGCTGCGTTCTTTTTGTTTGTACAGGGAGATGGTTCTTTTCTATCAATGGTCTCGGTGGGGTCGGTCAGTCGCCGCCGGCGAGGAGGTTGACGACGCGCTCGAGGCGGCCCTGGTAGCGGTCGAGGAGGGTGATGTTGCGCGCGTGGTCGTCAAAGCCCATGGCCTCGAGGTCGACGATCTGGGCAGCGTAGCGCTGGGCGGCCTGAGCGGCCTCGGGAGCGGGGACGCCCTTGGCGACGAGCGCGTGGAAGACGTGGACCTTGTCGGCGGGGAGGTCGCCGTCGGCGGCCTGGCGCTCGGCGAGGGACTCCTGCATGGCGCGCTGGAGGTGCTCCTGCTCTAGAGAGCGGTCGAGCTTGGCTTCGGCCTCCCGCATGGCGGTGGAGAAGGACTCGGCGTCAGCTCTGGGCTCAGCGGCGACCGCCCCGGTCGCTGCGGCATCCTTGGCATCATCGTCGGCAACGATGTGTTGGTTGTTGAGGCGGCTGCCATCCGCCTGAGCAGGCGGGGACGCGGCACCTGTGTTGTCGCCTTGGGCGTCGTTGCCTTGGGCGTCGTCGCCTTGGTCGTCTTGAGAGGGCGCGTCGCCGTCTGGAAAGTAGTTCCAGTTGGCGAGGAGAGCGTCGCGCGCCTGGAGGCCGAGGTCGGCGAGCGGCCGGTCGGCCATGGTGACGTCGAAGCGGCGGCGCGGGCCGCGGCCGAGCGAGTGCACGAGATAAAACTCCGCGTTCTCGGCCGGATGCAGCGGAATGTCTGCGGGCGGGTCGGGCATGCAGAGCGCGGCCCAGTCGAGCACGCGTGAGAGCGGGTCCGTGGGCTGGAAGCTGGCGGTGAAGGCCTTGCCGGAGGGCACGCGCAGGCGCAAGACGAGCGAGCCCAGGGCTGGCGGCGGCGTTGAGGCAGAGGGGGCACCGGAGGCGCTCTCGCGCTTGGCGTCGAGGCGCGCCTGACGGTCCCGCAGCCAGTCGGCACGCTGCTGGCGGCGCTGCTGCTCCTGCTCGGCCTCCTCGCTGGGCAGGAGGTCGACCTCGACATCGGTGTTGAGGATGAGAAGCGCGGGCTCGGGGCGCATCGAGCGCACGACGAGGTCGTAGGTGACGCCTTCATGGCGCAGAGGCACGACGTCGCCCTCGGTAAGCGTGAGCATGTCGCGCAGCGCGCGCATGAGCACGGCCTTGATGTCGATGTTGACGACATCCTCGTCGCTGCGGTGGAAGCCGCGGCCGCGCGGCTGGAAGGAGACCTGCACCTTGTCGTAATGCGGGAGCTGTGCGAAGCGCACGCGCACCTCCTTGCCGACGAGCCAGTCGGGTCCGCGGCTCGCGTCACCGGTGAGCGTGAGCGCAACGGCGGGGGGCAGCGCACAGCAGCCCTCTTCCTCGGTGAACTCGTCGACGCCACAGTGCGTAGTGACGACGCCGACGCCATCGACGTGCACCGAGACCTCGAACGTGAGCGGGCCGTCGACAACGTCGAGCGCGCGCTGGGCCTCCAGCGCCTCTAGCGCGGACCGCGGCAGCACGACGCGGTTCGTGGCGGCTTTGGCGAGCGGCTTGACGCGCAGCACCGCCTCCCAGCGCACGCCGGCGTTCTGCTCCTCGAGGCGCGCGGCCTCGCGCGCCTCCTGCGCGCGCGCGCGTCGCCGTGCTTCCGCCACGGCCGCGACGCGCGCCTCCGCCGCCGCCGCCTCCTCCTTGGCGCGCGCCTCGCGCCGCTGCCGCGCCTCGTTCGCGCGCCGTCGCGACGCGCGCTCGCGCTCTAGCCGCCGCGCCGCCGCCGCGAACTCCAGCTCCATCGTGGCGGCGTGCCGCGCGCCGCGTTGTTTGTCTGGCAAGTTCTCTGGCACACTCCCTCGGTCGTGTTCGTCATGTTCGACGTCATGAAGATCGTGTCAGAGTCAGAGTCAGAGTCCGAGGCCGCCTGGCTGCAGTCAGGCTGGCAGCAGCCGCGGTGCAGCGCAGCGGCGACGCTCGGCGAGCTGGCCGCTCCGGGCCTGACTCTGAACCGGGGCGACACGAACGGCGCGCGGCCAACGGAGCGAACGGGGTCACCTTGAACTTGGCCCGCTGCAGCCACGGCCGACCTTGCCTTGCTTGCAGTGCAAGGAAGAGGAGAGCAAGAACGTGAGAGCAAGCTTCAAACAAGCTCAACTCGTGGCGCCAGCGAAGTGATTGCTCTGGCTTCTTGACAGTGGTAATCTCCAAGACTGGTAGCCCGCTTTTCTGACTGCCACTTTGTACAGCATGTTTGACGCGCTTGGTTGCCATGGTTGGCGTGTGTCTCCGTCCATGTCTGCTTCGCATAGACTGACAGCGAGAGCGACGGCATGCTAGGGTACGTGGCATCAGGGTAGGTACTCTACCAGCACCATGCAAATGAAAAGCCACGGCCAGAGCGGCGGCCACGCTTGAGCTGCCGCCACCGCTGGCTGTGTCACTGTGAGTCAAGTTTCATCAACGGTCTCGTGTTCGTTCTAAAAACAAATGTGGCAAATAAGAGCGAGGTGCTCAGCTGGGATGCCGGTGTCATCTCCGCACCGGCCTGGTTCACCTCCGAAGCATTACACGCGTACGGAGGCGACGGAGAATACGGACAGCAGCGAGGGCGACGAGCAGATGGCGCAGGAGAAAGACGAGGCCCGTGCAACGCCAGACAAAGGCATCATAGAAGCGTGCGAGGGAGCGCGTGATGCGCAAACGGCGCTTGGCGACCTCGGGGTCGCGCTCGAAAGAATCGCGCATGTTGTCGTAGTCGCGGGAGATGAGGCGCGCGACAGCGTTGTAGCGCAGGAGGCGCAGGACGATGCGCGCGACGAAGGACATGCCTGGGTCGGTGGGCAGGTCGAAGGCGGCGGCGTCCACGCGACACCAGGAGAGCGAGAGCTCGGCAGCGCCGCGCCAGAAGCAGGCGCCGAGGCCGGTCTGCATGCCGAAGCCCTCGATGGCGGTGCGGCGCAGCGCGAGCGTGCAGGGGCGCATGGTCTCAATGCGGCGCGGCGTGAAGCTCATAAAGTCGTGAAGGCAGTCGCGCATGTCGTCGACGGAGTTGCAAACGTTGTAGGCGTCCTGGATGCCGAGGTGGTAGCCGATGAAGCGCCAGCAGTGCACCATTGCCTCAATGTCGGCGCGGGCGAGCTCTTGGACGCCAAGCTCGACCTGGAGTATCTCGAGACAGACGGCGGAGAAGGCGAGCTGGACCTCGGCCATGTCGAGCTGGCTGAGCGCGACGCCCTCGCCCTTGGTCTTGTCGAAGAGGGCGGCGCTGCGGCGGCGCGCCCACTCGTGCATGGCGCGCACTGTGGCGATCCCGGTGCGCGCCTTGGAGCTCGGGTCGCGCAGCGAGCTGCGGTAAAAGTCCGTGACGTAAAAGCTGGTGGCGCGGTAGCGCTGCAGCGCCGTCTCGCCGTCCTGCGCGTAGCCGTTGCGATAGAGCACCTCCGCGAAGCGGCTGATGCTGAAGCCATTGAGCAGGCTCAGGCTGAGCGCCGCCACGCTGCGCGCCGTCTGCGCGCGCCAGAGCGCCTGGCCGCGCTCCACAAGCGCCCAGTCTACCCAGGCGGGCTCCTCGGCGCGTGGGAGCGGGTCGGCGCCCTTGCTCACGCGTCCGTGGCACGCAAGCTGGCGCGTCGCCACGCCAGCCATGAGCGGGTCGCCCACGTCTAGTCCGCGCGCGGCCCTTTGCATCGCAAATTTGTACGGCGGCGGTCGCAGCGTCGTCCGCTGGTCCCAGCTCTCCAGCTCCTCCGCGCCGTACAGGCAAGGCTCGAGCATCTTATACCCTGCCTCGGCAGTCCGTGCTCGCTGCCTGCAGCTCGCTGCCTGCAGCTCGCTACAGCTCTTGGCTGGGTTCCAAGTCTGCGTGCGCTCACTGTCAGCCGCGCCGGCGCCGCCCTCAGGCTGGCTGATCAGCCAGCCTCGCCCGAGGGCGGGCGACGGATCGCGGCGTGCGCCTGCTGCTCGTACGGTCCGAAGCCCGCCAACAAGAACCCGTCCCGTCTGGCGACTGCCCGCCGCCTACCAACGGCCGCTCAGCTCGGCGAGTGTCTGAGCTCGCAGGCCCAAGTGAGCACGCGAGGCGTCGCGAGCGAGCAAGCGGCGAAGAGAGCCGCGAGCAGCTGAGCGAACGACTAACGTTTCGTAGCGGCGAGGGCGGCGAGGGGCAAGGCTCGCATTGCCTCGCAACCAGGGCGGTCTCGGACCACCTGGGAAAAATCTTCTGTCCGCTAGGGTCTGGCCGCGCCGCGGCAACCGACAGCTCTGCGGTTGAATGCGACGCTTGACGACGGCGGCGACTGCCCAAGAGCGACTGTCGTCGGCACTGGCACGCCAGCGACCGCCGGCCACGGGCCCGGCGGCGGCGGCGCCCCGGCCCGGCCCGCCGGCCCGCCGGGCAGGCAGCGATGACGCACTGCCGCCTGGCCGATGCCTGTGGCCCGCTGCTAACTTTACTGTTCTACTAAAGTGCTTTGGCCACGCGCGCGCAAGAGGTCGCTAGCTGCGACTTGGCACCGTGGCTGCGCACTGCCAGTCGCACCAAAGGACACGGTGGACACCAAAGGACACCAAAGGCACCGCCGCAACACCTCGCCGGGTCCCACTCAACAAGCTAGTCGTACGTGCGCAACACCGCGCGGTGAAAGCCCTCAGGCTCGCTGTACGCCGCCGTGTACGAGATCCGGGATGCGCACGCACTAGTAAGTGCCAGCTGCCGGGTTGCGCGCGAGACGGCGAGGCCAGCTAGCTTGCCGAGGCTCGCCATCTTCTTGATCCAAGTTCATTAGCCCGGCCATGGCGAGCGCAGTGTCGCCTCGAAGCCGCTGCACGTGCTCCTGCCGGGGCGTGGTGGTGGCCGCCAGCTTCTCGCGCGGGGCGCGGCAGCTTCTCGCGAGCGACCCGGAGCAGCTTTCCTTCCACCGGGCTTGGTCGCGGCGCCGCGCGCGCCGCACGCGCCGCCGCGCGAGCTCCACGGCACGCGGTCTCCGCCTGGTCAGGCAGGCTGCGGCCGCGGCTGGGCGGCCCTGCGCAAGCCTGGAGTCGAGGCGCGCGCCAAGCCGAGCCGAGGGGCGCGGAGCCGAGCGGAGCCGAGCCGAGCCGAGCGGAGCCGCGCCGAGGCGCGAGGCGGCGGCCGGCGGCCCGCGCGCGCCGCGGCGGAGGCCGGTGGCGGCGGAGGCGGCGGGAGCGTTGATGAGCGAGGCACGAGCGGCGGCGCACCCGGCCACGGCCGAAGCAACTCGAAGGGCGCGGCGCGACCGCCCGCAGCAGGCTGCGGGGCGGCCAGTGCGGGGTGCGCGGCGCGCGGGCGCTGCGGTGCGCGCCCCGCAGGCGCTCAGCTGCGGGGCGGCGCGCCTGGCCCACACAGAAGCGCGCGCCCCGCAGCGGCGCTGCGGCGCGCGAGGCGGCGGCGGCGGCGCGGCGCTGCGGCTGGCGCTTGCAGCGCTCGCCAGCGCTTGCGCTTGCGCTTGCGCTCGCGCCCGCGCTCGCGCTCGCCCGCGGCGGCCGCGGCGCCCGCGAGGGCGGCCAGCGGCGCGCCAGCCCGCGGCGGCGGTGGCTCGTTAGCCACAGCCACGCGGATCGCCATGCCGCGCACCGCGGACCGGCGGCCACTCGCGCGGTGCGACGCTCGCTGCTCGGCGCGCCGCGCCCAAGTGAGCAAAAGTCGGGACGTGGCACTCACTCACTCGGCGCCGCTCCGCTCACCATTGGCATCGATGCCATCGCTCACGACGCTTCAAGTTCGGAGCCGCCCTGAGAGAGTCGCGTCGCCGCCGCTCGTGAGCTAGCTGGCAGTGGCAGGCTGCTCGGCGCGCGACGCGGCGGCGCGCCGCTTCCGGCACGGTGTCCCAGCCAGCCAGCCGGCCGGCCAGCCAGCGGCGCCTGGTCGCCAGGCGCGCGGCGGCGCAGAAGACGACTGCTGCCGCAGCCAGGTTGTGCACGGGTAGCTGTGCCAGCCGCCACGGCCAGTGGCCAGCAGGCAGTGGCAGCCCGTCTTTCCTTCTTTCTTGCTTTCTTTCCTTCTTTCTTGTTTGGTTTCTTCTGCTGCCACAGGTGCTTTTTCCAGGCTTTCCGTAGCAGCAAGCAGCAAGCTGCCACGTCGCAAGGCGTGCAGGGCCGCGTCGTCGGGCTCGCCTCGGCGCCGGTGGCGGCTGGCTAGATAAACTCGCGCCGCCCCGCGTCGCGCGCGCTGGGTCGAGTCGATCGCGATGCTGGCCGGCGCCGCCCGCCCGCGCGCCTGCCTGGAGCGCTGGCTGGCTGGCAGCCTGCCAGCACCTGGCTGGCGCGGCGGCGGGTGGATGGATGGAATGGAAGGAGATGGAATCAATGGACGGTGCGAGCGTGCACCGCGCATTCGCGTGCAAGCGAGCTAGCACTGCACCCGCTCCCCGTCTGCCACCAAATTACACCGTGACCTGCTCGCCTCGGACCTCGTGCCCCGTGGCGCAGCGCAGACATTTCAAACTCCGATCGATCGATCGATCGTCGCTCGGCGCTCGCTCGCGGCTCGGCGGCGCGGCGGCTCGGCGCGCGGCGCGGGAGGCGCTCCGGCGGCAGCGCGCGGCGACGCGGCGGGTGGCGCGGAGTCCAGCGGGCCAGGGTCATCATCCATTCGCTCGGCAGCAGGCGCCTGAGGCAGGCAGGCAGGGGCCCGGCGGCGGGTGCAGGTGAAGTCCATTTCCCTCTCGCGCGCGCGAGGACCTGACGGGCGAGGGCGGCGGCGCGGCAGTCCTGCAGCGCGGCGAACGGAGGACGCGGAGAGAGGGAGCTAGACTAGCGTGGGCGGCGGCGCCGCGCGCTTGACTCGCTCGCTCGCTCGCTTGCGTGCGTGCGTGCGTGCGTGCGGCTGTGCGTGTTCACGCGGCGCGGAGCTGCGGCCACCGGTGGCCAGAGGCGAAACAGGAGTTGTGCAAGGCGCCACGTCACGCCGGCCAGGCAGTCCGGCGCACCAGCTGAGCTGCCGCGCGCGCCCTAGCTAGCTCGCGAGCGCGCTCTTTCGCGCGCTCTTTCGCGCGGTCTCGCGCGCTCCCGCGCGCGCTCCGCTCTCGCGGCGCGCTTCGCCGGAGGAGGTCCGTCGAGCTGGGCTCGGGCGGCGCGTGCACGTGGGCGTGCACCGGCGCGCGCGCACCGCAACGAGCGAGGCCACCGAGGAGGTCGCCATCGAGGTGCGCGGAGAGGGCGCAGACGCATACTGCATTGCAGTGACCGTGGGATGCAAATGCAGATGCAAATGCAGATGCAGCAGCAGCAGCAGCAGCAGCTGCAGCAGCAGCAGGAGAAGAGCGGCATGAAGCGCGCGGCGCCGCCCGGCCCGCCGCCGCCGCCGCCCCCGTCCGGTGCCTTCAACTTCGGCAACATGGGCGGCGCGCCGCAGCAGTCGCAACCGACACACAAGCTGCAAAAGAAGCGGCGCAGCGACGACGACTCGTTCGCCTCGCAAAAGACCACGTCCGTGCCCCCCGAGCTGGACACGGCCCCGCACAACAACGGCAACGTCAAGTCCGAAGACGACCGCACGCCGCTCGCCAGCCCCGGCACGCCCGCCAACCTGCACCTGGGCGGGCTGGCCGGCGTGCCGCCGCCACCCAACGTGAACGTGAACATGCAGCAGACCACCCTGGCGTCCGCGTCGGCGCCGACGGCCACCAAGCCTGCGCGGCCCACCAAGCCGTTCCCGTGCTCCAGGTGCAGCAAGTCGTTCGCGTCCAACGAGAGCCTCAAGAGCCATACCAAGAACACGCACCTGAACAAGAAGACGTATGAGTGCTCCGAGTGCTCGCGCAAGTTCTCAGCCAACGGCAGCCTCAAGCGCCATGTTGACACCGTGCACAAGCGCAAGCGCGACTTCCAGTGCACGCGCTGCAACAAACTCTTTGCGCTCAAGCACCACCTCAAAAATCACATGATCACCGTGCACCATGAGAAGGACGTCGATCTTTCGCATGTCAAGCCCGTCAACCGCCGCGTGCCCGGCGCCGATCTGCCGCCTGGCTCGGGCCCTGCCCCCGCCGGTGTCCTGGCTCCCTCGCCCCCGCCCTCCATGGCCCCCGCGCTTGACTCGCCCGCGCGTCAGCCCTCGCCCGCGCTCGGTCACCACGCCTTCCCGCCCGTCGCTGGCGCGCCCTCGTTCATCCCGCAGCGCCAGGAGCGCCGCGAGAGCGCCTACTCGGTGTCCTCCTTCCCCGGCCTCTTCGGCATGCTCGCCGGCGCCGGCAATGGCGCCACGGGCGCCTCGGTATCCTCGCTCCTCGACATGGGCATGTTCAACCCGGCCTCTTCCCCCGCGGCGCTCAACAACTTCGGCCTGGGCTCTCAGGACGACGCCCAGGGCTCCTGGATGAACCAGGCCGCTTCCTCGTACCAGGGCGCCCTCGACGCCTCCTCTCCCGACGTTCGCTCCATTCTCGGCACCATGGGCGGCATGAACTACAGCGTGCAGCCCAACACCGACGACGACAACGCTATGCAGAGCGCTCTTTCTTCGCTCGCCGGCGCCGCCAACCTCGCCGAGGACCCCAACGCAGCCAACTTCTCGTTCATGGGATATGGCAGGGCTGGCGACCAAGCCCCGCGCCGCACCTCTGTCTTTGAGGCCGTCTTCCCCCACACCGGCCTTGGCGGCTTCTCCTCGGACAAGTTCGCCGGCATGACTATGCCTTCCCTTCAGAGCACGGCCGCCGCCTCGAGCTCCTCCTCCTCTCATGCCAACTAGTGGTTCATACCAGCGTTCTCTAATCTCGCGTGCGCGCCGCAAACACAGCGTCCGCAGTACCGCAGATCCTGATTCATCATGCAATGCCACCTGATGTCAAACTGATCGATTGATTTTCCTTTACTTCTTTCAAGTTCGCGCTGCAGCATCGCGCCGCTTGGCGGCTTCTCCTTTGGACGAGTTCGCCGGCATGACCATGCCTTTCCTTCATAGCACGGCCGCCGCCGCGAGCTGCTCCTCCTCTCATGCCAACTAGTGGTTCACATCAAAGTTCTCTTCGTCCCGGGTGCGCGCCGCAAACACGGCGTCCCGCAGCACCACAGATCCCTGATTTATCATGCCATGCCAACTGATGTCAAATTGATCGACTGAATTTCCTTTTACAACTTTCTCAAGTTCGCGCTGTGTCGCGCCGCGCCGCGTCTACGTATTTGCATCGCCATTCGCATCCGCATTCGCATCCGCATCCGCATCCGCATCCGAGTCGCACCAATCAGCAAGGCAACAGCCATCTTGATCAACATGTACCACGGTATCATGCCCCAAGTCACGACTTGACTACTCGCCGTACGCCTCCACTAGGCTCACAATTGCATCCTCAAAGCTGGCAATCAGCTCAGGGTATCGCGGTGCAGTACGTCCAGGACCCGGAAACAGCTCATCGCCTGCGTCTTGCGGTGCCGCGGTCTCCGCCGACACCTGTAGGGCCGAACCAAGATCTAGAAACGGGTTGGACACCGTGTCCACGTAAGCAAAGTAAAGCGCCTGCTTGCCCAGGCGTGTTAGCTCTCTCTCTCTCTCTGATGCTCTCACAATCCACCAGAACACACCTTCAGGTACTTCTCCATGATGGCGTCGTCCGGCACGGCGTACGCGCACGCCTCCGCATCCAGCACCACGATCGTCTTCACCAGCGAGTTCGCCACGTAGCCAAAGACTGCAAGTCCGTCCACCAGGTTCAAAAGACCCAAATATGGCTTTCGAGACCCGCGCCGGCCCACATTGCGCACCTCGTCGAAGGCGTCCAACGCGCTGTGGATCACCAGCAGCAGGTCCAGCTCGTCCCCGTCCTCGTTCTCGCCTCCCCCGTCGAAGCGCCGCACGAAGAGCGGCGCGTTCTGCGCACAATTGAACCAGCGTGTCAGTCAGCTCGCCTGCCGGCCCCGCGCTGCGCCGCCGCGCCGCGCCGCGCCGCCGCGCCGCGCCGCGCCACGAGCCGCCCTCGTGGACCACATCCATGGTCTTCTTCTTCTTCTTCTTCACTCATCATGAACCTACCAGGCCGTCCACGAGCGCCACCGCCAGAGTGCGCGCGCCGCCAAGTTTGGGCGTCGCGGCGCCGCGTGCCCGCGCATCTCGCCCGCCCGCCTGCGCCATGCTCGCTCCAGGCGCTCTGCAAGGAGCTCTGGCTCTGCGGGTCTTCGCGCCGGCGGCAGCAGAACCTCAAGTCGTCTTCATCTCGCGACCGTAACGTCACGGCCGCCATGCGCGGGCTCGCGCGCGACGACCAAGGAGCCATCGTCCTCCGAGAGCTCGTACGTGGCCGCCTCGCTCGCTCCGCCTCGTCTCGTCTCGTCTCGTCACGTCTTGTCCCTTCTCGTCTCTCCTTGCCTCGCCGCTCCTTGCCTCGCTCCGGTCGGCAGCTACTCGCTCGAGGACCCGACGTACTAACTCCTTTTCGAGGCACGCACGCAGTCGCTCAAGCGTAGCCGCCCTGGCCCGTCTGAGGTCCTGCTGCGCGTCACGCACGCGCTCGTGCAGCCTGGGCGCGACGACGCGAATGCGCCGCTCGCGCTGCACGGCTCGGCCAAGGTCGAGGCCGTCGGCTCGGCCGTCTCGCGCTGTAGCGTGGGCGACCCGGTCGTCTTCTTCGTCAATCCGCTCGCCACGGCGGACCAGGCGCGCGACGCCTGCGCGGAACAGGTGCTCGTCAGCGAGTCGCAGGTCGCCATCCGCCCGCTCACCGTTGACGCCGCCGTCGCGGCCGCCATGCTGCAGGACGGCGTCAACGCCTACACGGCCGTCTACCTCAAGATGCGCCTGCGCCAAGACGCCACCATCCTCATCACGAACGCCAGCGCGCCGGTCGCCCGCCTCGTCTATCTACTGGCTGACAGGCTCCGTGCCGTCCCGGCAGTGCTGGGCGCCGCCGCACCTCCAGAGTGGACGCACGCAGCTCAGGTCGACCTACCGCCGCCGCCGCCGAAGGAGACGGAAGACGAGGAGGCCTGGCAGCGTTGGCGCGACAGCGCCCTGGCAGAGCTGCTGAACGCGACGAGCGGGCTCGGTTTCGACCACATCTTCGACTGCGGCCTCAGCGCACTGCCTCGCACACAGCTCAACTTGCTCCTGCAGGGCGCGCTGGGCGTCCACAGCACCCTCGCCACGCTGGCGAGTGACGTGGAGCTCGACGCCACGGATGCCGCCCAGCTCGCTGCGCGCGGTGCCTCCCTCGCATTTGTTCGCTTCACGCCCTGGGTGGCCTCCCTCGCGCACAGGGACCGCCTCCTGCACATCATCGATCATCTCCTCGGCGCCTTGGAGGACAGCTCGCTCGCTTACGAGGTGCCACGCGACGTCTCTCTCGCGCAAGCGCCTCTCGAGCTCGCCACATCGACTTTGGCGCCCTTGCTCGTCCGTCTGTAGGTTGTGTTTCTCCTCCAAAACGTCCATTCTCGGTCGGTTTTCATAAAGTTAGCAAGGCTACTACTACACACACACACGCGCGCGCAGAGAGAGAGAGAGAGAGAGAGAGAGAGCAGAGAGAGAGACATCATCGCGCTGTCAGCACGCGCTCCTCGGACTCAAGCGACACGCGCACGGACCGCGTGAAACGGCGCAGCAGGTCCGCCTGCTTGCAGTTGGGCCCGACCAAGTGCTCAATGTACGGCTCCAAGTCTGCGAGCGACCACTGCTTTCGCAGCGCAAAGAGCGAGCCAAAACACGCCTTGGCGTCGGTCGGCAGCCCGGACGCCGGAAAGTACCGGTACGCGCGGCGCCCAGCGCCCTCCTCGACCACGAGCGCCACGCCGCGCAGCACCGTCTCGTCCGCCGCCACGCCCTTGGGCAGGGTCAGCTCCCAGCTCTGGCGGAAGTCCGCCTCCGCCAGCGGACCCGACACGTTTCGCAGCATCCGCTCGGCGCAAAATCGGGCTACGCGCGGGCCGTTGAGCGCCACAGCAGCGGTCGCCGGCGCCGCCGAGCTGTAGCGCTCCAAAACACGCAGAATGACAAAGTCCCCGTACATGTGGCGCAGCGCCTCCGTTACACGCGCAAGGTCCACGCTCTGAGCATTTCCCCTTCGTCAGTCGCCCTGTACTGTACCTCGCCGACCGCTGTCCGGAAGAGCGGATCATTCATCAACCATCACCTACCGAGCTCTCCATGCCGTGCTCCACGACTACCGCCACGCAGTCCGCCAGCACGTCCTCCTCGAGCGCCCGTGCCACAGTCATGTAGCGTCCATGCACCTCAAAGGCGCCAAGGCGGCGCAGCTCGGCGCGAATCTCCTCCGCACTCGCCTGCAGGTGGCGCTCCAGCTCGTCGAATCGCCACCCCAGCCCCGCCATGCACTCCGGGTCCGCCTCAACGTCGGCCGTGCGCAGCCCGCACGCCTCTTCGGACAGCGCGCGCTCCTGCAGCAGACGCGCCATGGCGCCCAGTCGCGGCGCCACGCGCACCAGCTCGTACATGTGGTCCACCTGCCCGCTCACCACTTTGCACGGGTCGCCGGGCGGCAGCAACAGGTGCGTGTTGCTGGACTCCGCCTTGCGCATCAGGTACGTGGCCGTGGCCGTGCACAGCGTCGCGCTGCGCGCCTGTGCGCCCGCGCCGCGCCCACCCTTGATGACCCAGGCCGCCGCGGTCTCAGCCGCGCCCTCCGTCGCCAGCGCCGCGTCCAGCTCCGGCGGCAGCTCCAGCAGCTTGTACCGGTCCAGCGAGAAGTCCGCCGCGAACTCCAGCGCGCACGCCCGCTGCAAGGGCCCCGCCATCGCCACGCGCGGTCGCCGCCGCCGCTCCTGCCGCCGCTCCTGCTTCGCTAGCCTGGCTCCGTTGGCGCTCGCCTCGTTTGACTGTTTGATTGCCTGTCAGCTCTCTTGCCGCCGCGACCGCCGCCGCGCCGCTCACTCAGCGGCCAGGCTGCGGCCGTCGTTAGGTCCGCCGCGACCGTGTGCTCCGCGTACTCCTGACGGTCATGTCATGTCATGTCATGCCGCTTACCACTTGCCATTGCCACCTTGTGGACTCACAAACACGGACCTGGACGCTACGCATGGCATGGCGCCGCTACGACAGCTAGCGAGGGCTCGGCGGCGGGTTCATCGAGTCGAGCGCATTCCGGAACGTTGCCGACGTGCTCAAACACACCACTGGCAGGCAGAACGACCGACGATGCCAGAGGATCTGGGGCACCGCGAGGCGAGGCCTCTTGGCATTCTCCCTTACCTCCGTCGACCCCATGTTTGCTTGTCAATGTTCTCATGTCGGCAGTGACCAGGAAGGAGGAGTGCGTTGCATGCAGTGCAAGGGAAGAGGTGAGCGATCTTGGCGCAGCCCCAAATGGCCATCAAAGCCATGCGGAGGAGCCCGACCAGCTCGTCTCCTCCATGGTTCAGGACATCACCTTGTCCAGAAAATGGACATCGCCATCGCTCGTGTAGCTTCCTGTGTCAGCCAGTTTCAACGCCTCCATCCGCTCGATTGCCATCCTCCCTGTCACTCGCCGTACATCATGCACAAAGCTGTGCTCATGTTGCCAGAAGCCGACTTTTCTCTCGTCGCCCAACAACTGAACACCACGTCATTTTTTCGTTCAACGCATTGAACATCACTGCAAAGCTGGCTCCTTGTGATCACGTTTGCCCTTTTGCGCTGCGGCGCTGCGGCGCTGGCCTCAGCCCCAACACTTCGCGCCCGCAGCGCCCCGCGGCTACAAATCATAGCAGTGGCTTGGCAAGTTGGCTCCCTACAGCGGAGCTGCGCAGGCACGATCTGCTAAGTGTAAGCTTGCACCACATGCGCCGCGGCCACCGTGACGTCGCGCTTCTCTAATTCTAATTGGCCTGGTAAGGTCGAAACGGGCGCTCAATCTTCGAAGCGCCACAGCATTTGTGCGTCTTTGCCGCCATGGCCGCTGTCACTGGAAGCGGCCCCATCCTTGCCCCATCCTTGCGTGAGCAGGTAGTCTTTTTTTTTAGCCCTCTCAGTGAAGACCATGTGCAAGCGACAGGGATTTGACTCTCGGATGCTGGAAGGGAAACGGGGAACCGGCGGAACGCCCGTGCGGTGCTGGTACCGGCGGAACCATTGAAATACGCTGACTGTCACAGTGAATAACGCTCGCTGGCACTGCCAGTGCCACACTGTCGCTCAAGCCCTCTCAACTTGAAGGTCTCTGGGCCGGTCCGGGGCGCGCGCTCAAAAAAGCGTAGCGCGGCAGGGCGGCCGCTGGGCGCTATACCGCCAGCAAACACCAAAGGCCCGCGCGAAACGCGAGCGAGCAACCCGGTCGGCCTGCCCTGCCCTGCCCTGTCCTGCCCTGCCCTGCCCTGCCCTGGCGTGGCGTGGCGCGGCGCGGCGCGGCGCGCTGGCTGTGAGCGCGCACAGAGCGCGCCACCACGATGGAGGCTGCAGAGCGCGACCTTGAGGCGCTCGTTGAGGACGTGGAGGCCGGCGCGACGGTCCTCAAGTAGGTACCCCCCCTCCAACACGCGACGCTGCCTTGCTGTTACTCCTCGCGGAGGTGTCCGGCCAGGTCGCTGCCGCGCTCACTCGCTCGCTCGCTCGCTAACTAGCTAGACACCGTGACTCGCAGCCTCTCGAATCAGGTTGAACTTGGCCCGCTCGACGCACGCTTCCACGCCCTCCAGGAAAGGTTGGCCAGGGCTCTGTCTGAGAGCGAGACGCTGACAACCGTCAGTCTCGTCGGCCGCGCAGCTCTCCTCATGCCTGAGTTGATTGAATCCCTCGGGCTGTGCAAGTCTCTCACCAAGGTCAGGTACGTCGAAGCGCAAGCGCGACGGAGGGTACGGCCGGGATCGAATGCAAGCTCACCGGTCAGAGACTGCAGCATCCTGTCGAGCTATTGTGGGCCCGAGAAAGTGGAGGCTATCGTAGCGGCGCTGGAGAAGGGGGGAGTCATTGCTCAGCTGGAGTACGTTTCCTTAGGATGCTCGCTCGCGCTATCAACCCCTCGGCAGGTGACTCACGCACACGCACGCGCCCTGGCGAGCAGCCTGAGCGACAACAGCGTCGGCGACGACGGCGCGCGGGCGCTCGCCAACCTGGTGACGGTGACAGCCTCGCTCTCCAAGCTTACGTGCGTTCTTTGCGTGTCGCCGCGCACAGGTCCCGCTTGAGCGTCGCGCTTACTTTTGTCGCTTCACGTACACAGGCTCATGAAAGGCGAGCTAGGCGACGCAGGCGCAGAAGCACTGGCGGACGCCCTTCAGGACAGCATGGCGCTCGTCTATCTCAAGTAGGTGAGACCAACCGATCGACACGGACGGAAGGAATGCCGGCTAACAGAAGGACGTCGTATGCGTCAATGATGTCAGTCTCGCCTACAACTCGATTAGCGAGCTTGGCGGGGGCAAGCTAGCTTCCGCTTTGCGGACGAACGAGACGTTGGAGACTCTCATGTAGGTCTCTTGAAGGCAAGCAGCAAGCGCGCAAGCAACCACTCTCGGCCCGCCTGACGTGTCTTTTCCCCAAACCGCGCAGTCTCGATGGCAACCAGATCAGAGCTAGCGCAGACGCCTTTGCGGAGGCGCTCATGATGAACGAGTCGCTCGTGGTCCTCTCGTGAGTCCACTTGCCAAGCTTACACCGTTTGTTTGGCGCATTTTTTGCTAACTGCTCGCGACCCTAGCCTTGCAAGCAACGGAATCTCCGGTCCCTCTCTTTTTGGCGACGCGCTCATGAAGAACAAGGTCCTCCGGGAGCTGTGGTGAGTCGTGTGTGGGATGCTGCACTTCGCGCTCATGCTGACGAACGGGGAGCGACGGCGGCGATGGGCGGTAACAGTCTGAACCACAACCCGCTCGGTCCTGATACCGCCTTGGACATTGCGCGCGGTCTGAAGAACAAGTCTCTTCTCGCCGAACTGGAGTGCGTTTCTCTTTGGCCCAGGGACACCCTTGCATTCTTGCATCCCAGCTGACTGACGTGAGTGGCATGGCGAGCCACAGAATGTACCGGTGCGACATTGGTAAAACTGGCATTCAGGCGCTCGCGGACGCGCTGATTTTCAACGTAACGCTCACCAGACTATAGTACGTTTGCTGTTCAAGCTCGCCTTTCACGCTCCTGGCGGTGCGTCGAGCTGACGGAGAAGGCGACATCTAGCCTGGAGTACAACGAAACCGGGAGCAACCTTGCTGAGCAAAGCATTCGCGGGTCCCTCGCCCGCAACGTGCGCGCGCGCGGGCAGTGGCAGGACGCGATGATGGACGCGATTGAGGGCCAGGATGAGCTGCCGTGGGGCCGGGTCAAGCTCATGGTGGTGGGCCAGGGCGAGGCCGGCAAGTCGTCCGTGGTGCGCTCACTTCTTGGGCAAGAGCCGGTGGCTGAGCACGTGTCGACCGTGGTCGCGGATGTGAAGCGGACGCGCGCGCAAAAGTGGGAGGTGCTGGACTCTGATCGAGGCGAGTTCGAGGCGCAGCTGCGCAAAGCCGCGCAGTCGCGGCTACAGCCAGCAGTGGAGGACGCCGAGGACGCGAGCAAGAAGATGCAACTCGTACGGCGCGTCTCCGGCGCCTTCCGCACCTCGCTGGGGAAAGTCTCCGCGAAGATTGCATCTGCAAAGCTTGCGCCCGCAGACGAGATGGACGAGGCCGCCAAGGCATTTGAGGTGGCCAAGGCCTCCGCTGCGCCTTCCAAGGCGGGCGCCCCGGCGCCGGCCTCGGCCTCGGCCTCGGCCTCGGCCTCGGCGTTGGCCCTCGCCGAGGTGTACGAGGAGGAGGACGGCGAAGAGGACCTCGAGGAAGGCCTCGCGGTGGCGCCACTCATGGAGGAGTCGGAGGCCATTCGCCGCTTCAAGGTGACGACCGAGGAGGAGGCCATGCTCTTCGTTGGCGCGCCGCCCCCCCCCCAGGACGTGAGCTTCACCATCTGGGACTACGGTGGCCAGGACGTCTTTTACGCGCTGCACCACATCTTCCTCACCGACAAGGGTATCTACGTGGTGGTCTTTGACATGCGTGAGCTGCACGAGGGCACGACGCGCGCTCGCGGCGTGGAGTACCTGCGCTTCTGGCTCAACAGCATCCGGCTGCACGCGCCGGAGGCCCCCGTGCTCCTTGTGGGTACCTTTTTGGACCAGGTGCAGGATGTTCAGGCTGTGGACCGCGTGCTTCGCAAGCATCTGAGCAAGGACTTCCCGGTGAACCTGGTGACCCCGATCGGCCGCAAGCGCGAGGTGTTCTTCCCCGTGGCGAACAACATCGCCAACAAGGATCGTGCCAGGTACCTACGCGAGGCAATTCATGCCACGGCCAGCGAACAGCCGTACGTTCGCAGTCTCGTGCCGCTGGCCTGGCTCAAGCTCTGCGAGGATCTTGTGTCGAGCGGTGAGCCCTTCGCGTTGTACGAGAGCGTCGTGGAGATGGCCGCGACCTACGGGCGCCCGCAAGACGACGTGGATGCCATGTTGCGCTTTTTTCATGGGCTGGGCGTCGTTGTGCACCTGCGTGCTACCGAGGACCTGGCGCGGGTCGTCGTGCTGGATCCGCAGTGGCTCATCGACAAGCTGGCACGCGTTATTGCGGCTGACATCCACACGGGTGCGACGCTCGCGGAGCTCGCGCACGAGGCCGCCGACTTGCGCGCCGACTTCCGGCGGCTGCGCCGTAAGGCGCTCGCATCCCGCGCGTTGCTCTCCTGGCTCTGGCACGACGAGGAGGTTGACTTCCTGCTGGCGTTCATGGAGGAGAATCTCCTCCTCTGCCGCTGGCGCTGGACCTCGGGAGGCGACGGCGACCAGCCCGATGATGACTTCCTCGTGTCTGCGCTCCTGACAGAGACGTCGGAGACGGACCTGCGCCTGGGCGGCTTCGAGCCCCACCTCGCGTGCGAGCTGGACTTCTCCCAACTCTTTTTGCCCATGGGCGTCTTCCATCGCCTCGTGGCCCAGGTGGCGCAGTACGCCTCGCACTTGGGCGACGAGGACGACGTTGCGCCGCAGGTGCGCCGCGACGCAGCTCTCCTCGCGTTCGGGGCCGACCGCTTTCTGCTCAAGGTCGAGGGCGACCTACTGCGAGTCACGGTGGCTGCCGACGCCGAGCGCCCGTTGCTCGTCATGAAGACTGTTGTCTCGATGTTCCGCAAGCTGCGCGAGATGGTCTTTCCCCGGCTCCCCTGGGATCTGACGCTCGTCAGCCCGACCTCGGGCGCCGCCGTGCCCTACGTCAAGGCTCGCCGGGCTTGGAAGCCCAACACGACCAAGCTGGTCAAGGCTGTGCGGCCGCCCAAGGTAGGCCGTGTGCCCCTGAGCGAGTTCGACGACTTCTTCGCCGACGCCGCGGGCAGGAGCCTCGAGGACGACGCCGACGAGGACTTGGAGGTGGTGCAGATCGCGTTGCCCGCCCTGGGTGCCGACGAGACGGCCCACATCTTCCTCTGTCACGAGCGCGCAACGGGCAAGGAGCTCGCTCTCGACCTGCAACGCAAGCTGCAGCGGCGCGGCCTCACGGTTACCGTCTCTGCCTCGGGCGCTGACAACCGCGGCGCCATCGACGCGGTGCGCCGTGCGCGCGTCTTCGTGCTCCTGCTCACCTCGAAAGTCTTTGCGAGCCGCGCCGCGCGCGCCGAGCTCCGCGTTGCCGTTCGTGCCGCCAAGAGGGTCGTCCTTGTGCACGAGTCTGACGTCCTGCGGCCCACCTTCGCGCCCTGGAGCGCCTACATCCGTTCCGCGCCCAGGTTCTTCCTCGATGCTGTCACGCACCATGAGGACTCCATCCCCGTGCGCCGTTCGTTCTTTGAGCAGAACGCCTTCTACGCGGACCTGATCAAGAAGTGCTTTTTCTGAAAACTAAAACAACACCAAAAAGAAGAGCTCGACTCGGACTCGGACTCGGATGTCACCTGGCGAATCTTGAAGGAAAAGAAAGAAGAACAGCAACGCTTGAAAAGGAGATTTACGCGACGTGGTCGTCTGCGACGACGACAGCGCCGCCTGCGGCGTGCGAGCGGGCGAGAAGGTGGCGGCGGCGGTGAAGTACGTATCCTGCCGCCACGATCGCCAGCGCTGCGACGCAGCCTGAAGCAATGCCCCCAGCCATCGCTGGGCTCATGCCTTGCGCTGGAGCTGCTGGAGCTGAGGTTTTCTCATGTGCATCCTCATCCGTTTCGGCGCGGACAATGGTGATCGAGATCACCTGCGTGACAACCTGGAGCACGTCGCTGCCCACATCCAGCGCGTGGCGGCGCCTGTTGTTGGTCATGGGCGTGTCGCAGGTGTCTACGACGGCCGTGACGACAAAGGTCATGTCAGAGACCTCGCCGGTCCAGCCCGAAAAGACCCACTCGTTGCCGGTGAAGAAGAAGCTGTCCTCCGCGCGTTCATCGCTCGCCTGGCAGGCCGCGTAGCCTCTGTTCGCGACACCGAAGAGAGCCCCGTTCGCGCTCACGTACGCGTTGGTGCGGGAGGCAGAATAAAACGGCACGCAGGTGTCGACTGCCCCGTCTTCGCTGAAGCGACAAAAATGGCCGTCGCGATAGTATGGGGAGCGCGAGTTGGCCATCTCCATGGTTTTGGACTGCACCGAGAAGGATCGCGCGTAAGCGCCCTCCTCCATGGTCACGTAGACCTCCAGGATGCGGAGCGTGACAGCCGCGTCGTTGCCGAGTGTCTCAAAGGACAGCCTGGCTTGCAAAGGGTTGTTGAGGTTGTAGTCGCCCGACGCTCCATCGGCGCCCAGGATGTCCAGTACGACTGGGTAGATGCCAGTAACGATCTCCTGCGTTGCAACGCTCGGGCAGTCCTCCTCGAAGATCTTGTTGTTGGCCAGTGTCGGGTCCTTGAGCGAGGATGTCTCCGAGTATCCGCTGTACGCGAAGACCCCACGCACGTAAAAGGGCTGCAGCGCGCTGAAAGCGCAGGTCTCGTTTCCGGGCTCCTCCATGAGCAGACACTCGGTCGTTCGCATTGACACCTCGCAGATGTAGACGCTCTCGACGCGGCCGCAGGACGGCTCGCCCTCCAGCTCCAGCGGGACGTCGCCCATCGTTGCGCCGGCCAGGAGTTCCACAGATTCGGGCGTGAAGCTCGACATCATGGACAAGGAGAGTACCAGCCGGCCCATGGGTACGATGCGGTCATCGCAGGGCACGAGGCTGTAGTCGCGCGCGAGCATGACCAGCTGGGTCACGCTTTCCTCTTCAGCAGCTGTGAGGTCTTTCTCCAGGAGCGCGAAGAACTCCAAGGCGGTCTGTGCTTCCGACACGGTTGGCTCCGGCTTTTCGGCTACTTGACACCCATCCGGGAGGGAGAACGCAAAGGTAGAGTCTACCGTGTATTGGATTGCAGTGCCTGTCTCCAGGATGCGCCCCCCGTCCGTGACGCACTCATCCAAGGTGGCCGCCAGCTGCGTCGCGCCAATACTGAGCAGATACTCGCCCTCTGCGGTCGCCGACTGGAGCAGGACCTCCGCGCAGCCGTCACTGATGTACAGCGTGATGTCGGCGGGAAAGCCGCAGGCTGGCTCGGTGTAGGTGTTCTTTGCGAGCGCCACGAGAATATCCAAGCGGCCGTCTTCCTGATTTTGGACGGCGCGAAAGTCGAGGACGATGAAGTTGGGCTGTTCGATCTCATCGCGCGTCACGATGCGAGCGTAGTCGGGGTAGATGACGACCTCGCCCGGCGTGGTCATGAGGTCCTCGAGTAGGTAGAGCAGGACGAAGTCGTCCTGCTGGTACTCCGTGACGTCGGCGAAGGTGCCGTTCCAGTTGACGACGCAGCCGCTGCCCGGGTCTGTCTGGAGAGCGACCGTGTACGTGGCCTCAGCCTCGGCGGAGTAAAGCACGGCCTTGCTTTTGGAACAGTTGAGGTTCGGTGGAACGGCGCCGTTCTCGAGCGGAATGACACTCATGTGCGTCAGGTCCACGTTGGGTGCTCCCAAGAAGCGGCGGTTGTAGTCCACGTTACCGATCATCTCGATCAAGATGAGGTCGTAGGTCTGGCCATCGCTGTCCGGGCCAAACTTGTCCCCCGGTGCGAGCGGCACATATGTGTAGTCGTCCTTGGTTTTCAGCACCTCCTCGTGCGGCTCGCAGCAGTCTTCTGCTGCGCATGCGGGGCACAGCATACTCGAGAAGAACCCAGTCGGAGCGCTCGTGGGGGCAGCGGTCGGGTTGCAGGTTTCAAAGTCCCAGGTGTCGATGTTGTCCACAAACGACATGTCGGGCTGGCAGCCCACGAGGTCTTCCTGGTCGCAATAGAAGGCGGAGAGCGACTGCAGCTTGGTCAGGGACAGCGGGAGCGAGGGGAGGTTGTTGCTGAAGACGTATCTACCCCGGGCCACACCGCAGGTGCGGCGTTGTCAGTTTTTCGGGACGGCCATCACAAAGGACACGGAAACAGACACGGTGGACGCACAGAGCAGAGAGCCCACTGAGATCTTCAATGTTCTCGGGGAGCGAGGTGAGCTCGTTATAGTTCGCATACCTGCGTGTTTTTTTTGGCTGCGTGAGGCCGGCATGGTCTTGCGAGAGCAGATGTGTGCGTTGGCTTACAGGGCTGTGAGACTCGGCAGCTCTGTCAAGGTGCTGGGCAGCGAGGTGAAGAGATTGTTGTTCAGGAAGCTGCGCATCCATCGCTCACAGAGTAAAGTTAATAACATGACGCTGGCTGGCTGCTTTGCTGCCAGGGGCTCGAAACGTACAGGGACTCGAGCTTGTCGAGCGCTGTGATGCTCTCGGGCAGGGATGACAGCTGGTTGCGGTCCAGTTGCCTGCTCGCCGTGTCAGCGCCAAGCTCAGGAACACGTGCAATGGCAAGTGCAGCTTACAGGATGCGGAGGGCGGTGAAAGCGGAGATGCTGCTGGGTAAAGCGAGCAGACTGTCGCGTGACAGGTCGCTGCGAGCGGAGTGGCGCATGTGTAAGTACTACATTTTGAGATGCTGTCGACCTCTTGCCGATCACTTACAGCGTCGTAAATGCCGTCCCGTAGGCGGTAAGATCAGGCTCGGCGCCAGCGCAGTTCCAAATCTGGAGTACAAGCCCATTACTGTTGGCCGTGCAGCCCGTTGCCACGGAGACGGAGACCAACAAGGCGGCCACGAGCGCCACGCGGTGCATCCTCATCATACAGAGCAAGACAATTTGCGATTCCACCCAACCAATAGTTGCGGGTTTGTACCTGGGCTGGCCGCGGCACGGCCTGCCCGCGGGAACCGCACGCACCCGCACTGCAGTGACTGCACCGCCGGAGAGACCGTCAGGTGGAACCGCAAACCCGGTGCGCCGCAAGGATCAAGAATCAGCCGCTCACCGTCCAGTGGAGCAGGTGGAACCGCAAACCCGGTGCGCCGCAAGAATCAAGAATCAGCGCCCACCCGGACCTCACTGTCACTGGCAGGCTGGGCACTCGGCACTGACAGCGCAGTCGCACGCAGTCGCACTGCACTGGCAGAGGGCGCCGAGGCCGTAGCGCCGCACTGCTCGTAGGCCTAGTACTTGTGCGGGTTCACCTTGGGCAGGCCGGAGAAGTCTCCGCCTGTGGCCGGGCCCGGCAGGCCGCGCCTGCGTCTGTCAGTGACCGACCAGTGATGACAATGTCATGTAGTCCGCGCAAGCTTTCACGGACTACGGTGTGCCCACCGGCACCGCCGCCGCGGCCCGGCGCCCGGCCGCGTCCGCCCGGCCGGCAGGCACTGGCAGGCTGCACGGCATCGGCAGCTGGGCCTGACTGTGAGCGCCGTGCCGGCGGGCCCTCCGCACCGCCACGACCCGGGCTCGGACTCGCGCGACTCGCTGAGCTGGCGCTGGCGGTGCCCTGCGTCCTGCTGGCCGCTGCTGGCCGCTCCCGCGCGGGACATTCCCCGCGCCGCGACGCTGCCGCGGCGCTTCAAGCTCCGCAAGGCCCGTCAAAGCTCTGGCAAGCGCGGCGCCGCGGCCTCGGTTCCGCCACCAGGGCCCGGCATCCCTCGTCGCGCCGTCCGAGCTCGAACTGCCGAGCCGGCCGGCGCAGGCCTGGCCTCTCGCGTACCCGAGCGCGGCCTCGCGCCGCCCGGCCGCGCGCCGCCGCCGCGCCGCCGCGCCGCGCCGCGCGGAAGTGCTTTGGTCGCCGCA